>PITA01000852.1:162464-232085 GCA_004023965.1 Spilogale gracilis
TTTATTTATTTGACAGAGACAAACACAGCTAGAGAGGGAACACAAGCAGGAGGAGTGAGAGAGGGAGAAGCAGGCCTACCACCCAACAGGGAGCCCCATGCAGGACTCCATCCCCATAATCCGGGGATCATGATCTGAGGTGAAGGCAGATGCTTAACGACTGAGCCATCCAGGTGCACCTCTTTCTTTCTTTTCTTTCTCTTTTCCTTTCTTTCTTTTTCTTTTCTTTTCTTTTATTTTCCTTTTTCTTTCTTTCTTTCTTTCTTTCTTTCTTTCTTTCTTTCTTTCTTTCTCTCTCTCTTTCTTTCTTCCTTTCTTTCTTTTTAAAGATTTATTTTTTTGACAGAGAGAGACACAGAGAGAAAGGGAATACAAGCAGGGGGAGTGGGAGAGGAAGAAGCGGCTTCACACGGAGCAGAAAGCCTGAGGTGGGGCTCAATCCCAGGACTCTGGGATCATGACCTGAGCTGAAGGCAGATGTCCAATGACTGAGCCACACAGGTGCCCCTATAAAATATATATTATAATGGATTCAGGTGAGTAGGCAGATGAAGAGGTATTTAGGGCAAGGTGCCGAAGAGTCTTCTGTCTCTGAGGCATTTGGGATATACCACTGTCACAGCTCATGGAACATCCACCAACCCAGAAGCTCATCAAATCTTGCTGTTCAAGTTTTTATAGAGCTTATAATTTCCAGCTTCCTCTTTCTTTCCCATGAGGTCACAGGTGGGGCTGCCAAGTTCTAACCCAATAATCATTTAGTCTTTCTGGCATCGGCCCCAACTGAGGCTATCTAGGGCCTCCACTCTAAGTCAGCATATTAGCATAAGCTCAGGTATGATGGAAAAAGGGACTTGTTAGGAATAATGAAATACACTCCCTTTACTCCTATTACTCAGGAAATAAGGGTTTTAGCAGCTCTGTGCCAAGAACTAGGAAAATGATGATAATGTATTTCTTTCTTTTTATAAATTTTATTTACTTGACAGAGAGAAATACAGCTAGAGAGGTAACACAAGCAGGGGGAGTGAGAGAGGGAGAAGCAGGCACCCGCTGAGCAGGGAGCCCGATGTGGGACTCGATCCAGGATCTCCGGAATCATGACCTGAGCCGAAAGCAGTCGCTTAACCAACTGAGCCACCCAGGCGCCCCAATACATGTATTTCTTGTTATATCACAGTGTCACACATAACTTTATAGTCCATATCTGATAACTAGAATACTTGAAGTCATTGCCTACTGGTATTATTCTGAAGGTCATTATTCCCTATTTTTTTTTTTTTTTAAGATTTCTTTGAGAGTGAGTGAGATAGAGAGCTTGTGAGCATCGAGCAGTGTGGAGGGGCATAGGATGAGGAAGAAGCAGACTCCCTGGGTTCATGACCTGAGCTCAAGGCGGACACTTAATCTACTGAGCCACCCAGGGGCTCCTCCAGAGAGGAATTTTACTTACGGTTATGCAAGGTGCCTGGGGGCACTAAAGTGATCACCTTTATAATTTTCAGCTCAGGGTTTTCTGGTTCCCACAGGTAGTGAGAAATTCTGCTCCCCTCAATGTACTTATAAAACTTGTTTAGGAAATCTCAGAGAAGTTTCCTTTTTCTCTACTCCATCTTCAATTATGGTGGAGACATTCAGGTTTCCTTACCCTTTCCTTTGGTTAGTCAGGCTTTTTTCCCTGTTCTTCTGATGAGGATGTAGCCCTTTAGGGATGTGAGTTTCCAGGGTGAAATATGGGCAAGATGTCTGAGGCCCAGAGAAAACGGATTCCTTATCCGTCCTTCATGAGGTTACAGCAGCTGCCCAGGTAAAGTGATACTTAGGACACTTAAACTGGACTTGGGCCTATTGACATAATTACACTGTGTTCCCCACAAAGCAGGAATCATCTTTAGTGTGTTCACTGCTGCTATGTCTCCAGCACTTGGCACAGTACCTGGGTATATACTAGGTACTATATATCTATATCTATATCTATATCTATATCTATATCTATATCTATATCTATATACACACTAGGTACTAAGACACCCAGGTGCCCCTCAATAAATATATTTTTTAAAGATTTTATTTATTTGGGGCATCTGGGTGGCTCAGTTGGTTAAGCGACTGCCTTTGGCTCAGGTCATGATCCCAGAGACCCGGGATCGAGTCCCACATCAGGCTCCCTGCTCGGCGGGAAGCCTGCCTCTCCCTCTCTCACTCCCCCTGCTTGTGTTCCCTCTCTGACTGTGTTTCTCTCTGTCAAATAAATAAAATCTTAAAAAAAAATCTTCCTTTAAATAAAGATTTTATTTATTTGACAGAGAGAGAGATGACAGGTAGGCAGAGAGGCAGGCAGAGAGGCAGGCAGAGGGAGAGGAGGAAGCAGGCTCCCTGCCCCTCAATAAATATTTTTAAGTGCACCAATATGTGAGAGCTATCCAAGTATTCCAGGTGGAGGAAAACAATACACATAAAGCACACAGGAAGGAACTACTAGCAAGACCTTATTAAAAGACAACAAATTTGGTTACACTAAGGGCCATTTCTTTTTTCAACAAGTGTTTTTATGGTACTTGTTTTTGGTAAGATACTCATTTAGGATACAGGCAGTGCCATACTCGGAGAGGGTGATGAGACACACATATAATAACTGTAATATTTCTTCTCTGTGTACAGTTTAGTTTCTGTCACTACAGAAGACTGAAATAAGAGTGTAAGTAAGCCTTCATACTTCAGAGTTTCTCTGCTCATGAGCTTGGGGACTGGAAAAACACTAGATGTTTCTGTAAATCATTATATCCCTTGTCTTTAGTGGAAAAGAGCAGTCAGGTGTAAATATTTGGCAAAAATATGGTTGCATTTCAGTTGTTAGTTACTTTGCCAGAGAAGGTGTGGCCCTAATGAAAGGAATTTGAGGCGTCTGACTGGTCAAATGGTAGGAAGATCCAAAAGCCTATGGTTTCTGATGAAGAGGACAGGTATGCAGAATGGCATGATACTCCTGCTTGGATTTCTGTATTTCTTTTCCCTACCCGGCTAGCAGAATCCCATGGTTTCGTGAGGGTCATACTCTCATTGACTTTCTGAGCACTTTATAAATTTCCCTTACACAGAGAGGGGGAGGAGAGAAGAGAAAGGGATATATTTTTTGTGTTTGGTTTTGGGAAACTCTACCTCCAATGTGGGGTCGAACCCACAACGCTGAGATTGAGAGTCACATGTTCTACCGAATGAGCCATCCAGGAACCATCCCCCGTTTTTAAATAATTAAAGTTCTGACTGTGGAAAAAGTACCTAGTTGACATAGGAATTTAATCAAGAAGCCAAAACGACTTAGTATTTTTTTAAATACAGATTTTATTTATTTGATAGAGAGAAGGGGCCTGCACAAGCAGGGAGGAGGGGCAGAGGGAGAAGCAGGCTCCCTGATGATCAGAGAGCCCAATGTGGGGCTTGATCCCAGGACCCTGAGATCATGACCTGAGCCAAAGGCCGATGTTTAACCAATTAAGCCTCCCACGTGCCCCCAAAACAACTTAGTCTTATAGATAATGATCCCATTGGCTTATATTATTGTCAGACACTGAATTCTGAGCGATCAGGCCAAAAATGTGGACTTGGCAAAGATGAGCATTACTGTCAATTGTTCTTGCTCCCCAAACTGGATGGTACCAGTAGCTGTGTGAGTGAATATGGAAGCTGAAATAAACATTATGTTAGCTTTGGTTCTATTCCAGAAACATTCTATTCCAGAGATATGTAAGATGAAGCTTTTTCAGGGCAGAGATCATGATTATATACCCTAACATAGTGCCGAACCCGTAGCAGTTGCTCAAGAAATCTGTGTTGAATAAATAAATGGCTCAAAGGTTACTTGGGGTTGCTAAGATCAGAACAGTATTTGCCATTATTTTGGATGCTGGCGTGGGATTTGTACACCCTGGAACAGTTTCTTCTCTTTACAGGGAGTAATTTTTTTTTTTTTTTTTTTTTTTTTTTTGTTTATGAAGAACAGGCATTCTTGCACGCTGGTACAATGGTTCTGGGGAAAGTAGCCCAGGCAGATTCCTCTGCTTTCCTCAGAAGAGCCAGCAATACCACTCTCTCATGGTGAGTTCCTTCTTTATGAGAAAATTTTAATTTTGTGGCATTTTTAGTCTTTTCCTTTTTCCCAATATACATGAATACGTCAGGAAAAAAAATTAGTTGAGCTTAATTGACTTCCATAGCATTTTACAGCTTTGTGGAAATCCAGGTAGTTACAATGTTGTGTCCTGTGCAGTACTTTTTCTTGTGCACAAAACTGCATATGTTTCCCATCCTTATCTTTATGTAGGTCTTCTATAAGTGGCAGTGTAAATATGCTTCCTAATTAGGGAGGAGGTACGCTCCTATGTATTACACTTCACAAGTTTCAGAGTATCTTAAAAATAGCACCAAGAGTTTGGGGGTTCTTAATGGTTGTTGGTTTTCACTTAAAAAGAAGTTTTTAAGTATTTAGCAACTTCTGCCAAGAAAGACTTCCACGTGGGGCTCATTGCTAACAGTAAAAACCCAGATGGTGGTAAAGACTTCCTTAGGTCTCTGAAAGCGGCACAGGAGAGAAGAGTCGGAAAAAAAATGTAGTATATAGCTTATGAAACACTTTCATGCATACCATTTCATTTCAGTATGATTTTTCCTATTTTATCAATAGGGACTCTAAGGTGCATTGCGGTTAAGTACCTTGATCAGAGTCACATGGCTACTAAGTGAAAGGGCTAGAACTCAAATACAGGTCTTCTTTTTTTTTAATTTTTAAAAATATTTAATTTATTTATTTGACAGAGATCACAAATTGGCAGAGAGGCAGGCAGAGAGAGAGGAGGGAGCAGGCTCCCCACTGAGCAGGGAGCCCGATGCGGGCCTCGATCCCAGGACCCTGAGATCATGACCTGAGCTGAAGGCAGAGGAGGCTTAACCCTCTGAGTCACCCAGGTGCCCCCAGGTTTTCTTATTATAAGTTCAATGTTCTTATTCTAGGCCCGACATTCATAAGTATTGAATGTTTGTTGAGGCCCTTTTACTTTTAAGTGATAGGACGGGTGGGGATGGGATACATCTTATGGCTCCTGCTGGATACTATGCCTTCAGTTTCTTAAGAACACTGTATTAAAAAAGATAATAGCAGCCTTGAGTGAACAAAAGTTAATCTCTGTAGTAGTCTCCTAAAAGCCTTGGCCAGATATGAGATCAGTAAGGGTGAGGAGGACACTTAAATAATCAAAGTTTCCTTACGGAAGGCACATGAGAAGGGCTCAACATCCTGCTACATCTAGAAGAGCTGAACTCAATCAAAATATTCCATGTGTGGAGTTGAGGGGGAGGTCCATTTGCCTCCTCCTTGAATAATGAGGGTGTCCGCTGAGAAGCCCTACACAGACAGAGAGCTGCTCCCTAACTTCAGTCTCATCCCAGTGACATGGGTGATCCTGGGCAGGCAGACATGCTGAAGTTCTCCCCGGCATCTAGAATATGTTTTGGAGTTGCAGCAAATAGATATTTCTTCTATAGTGATTTGACTCATGACTTTATTTCTGAGGGGGCTGAAAGCCTCCGCTCAGAGAAGCTGGGGAAGGTGTTTGTTTCCCTATGCTATAAAAGTCATCTTGCAAAGAAATGCCTAAAAAATTTCACTTGAAATAATAATTTTTCTGGCAGGCCTCACCTTCAGAGGAAGTCTTAGCAACACACTAGTCACTTCTCATCCTGGCCAAACAGCTATCTGAAATGCTGTTTCTGACACTAAGTATATATGAAGATGTAACTCCTACATCTATAGGTGAAATATTTGGAGGCAAAAGGAAGAGAAAAGTGATATAATTTTGAGTGTTTTTTGTTTTTTTTTTTTTTACTTATAGTGACTGCAAAGTGTAGAAATCCTATTTGTCACAAGATGTTACATTTTCAGCCAGATAAATTCTTGTGGGGAGAGCTGTCCTATCCATCATAGGACATTTAGCAGTGTCCTTGACCTCTGCCTGCTAGATACCAATAGTGCTTCCCCTCCTGGGTGCCAATAGCACCAATAGCTCGTAGCAGCCTCTCTAGCCACGGCCATAAAAGTTATTCTTGGTTGAGAACTACTGTTTTTAACTGAAGCACCAGGAGATCTCTCTCTCTCACACACACACACACACAGACACACACTCAACACACCAAATGCCCACACCCTCCAAAAAACTCACTAAAGTGAGTTATGAAATGGAGTTGCCCCAAAATTTAGACAGAATGAGGTAGATAACTCTAAATGCCTACAAGTTATAAAAGGTCGTGAGAATATTATTTCTTTGGAGACTGTTGCTGCAATGGCGTGAATTCTTACCAGATGCCAGACTTAATTTTACCCTAAGCTGAGGAAAAGGAACCATTATTAGAACTACTGAGTCCTTAAGATGTGCCTGTTGTAGTTAGAGAGGCACAGTGGACCCGTGTCTGATACCTGCCTGGAAAATATGGAGGGCATGAGAAGTACTAGCAGCTATTTTGGCAAAAGAGCAGAAGAATGCTGAGACCACCCTTGGCTGGCCTGCAGCCCCCAGCTTCTTTGGGTAAGAAGTGCATGACAGACTCACACAGACCAGGTGTGGACCATAGAGCACTACCACTAACATGAACTGCATGATGAGAAAGAAGTTTTTTTTTTTCCGTCCAGACACTTCACATCTATTGGAAATCAGGGACGCTAATTTGCTCTGGACAAAACACTTTACTGCCACCTGCTGGAAAACTGTCAAAATAAAGATGCAAATCTACAACAAGGATAACTCCCTAGGGTTCGGAGTGCATCACCACGCACAACTAGACAGGGTGGCCCCAGAGTCAACTTGCAAATGGGCCAGTGTGACTGCGATCTTAGATCCTATCTGACAGTGTCCTTACAGAGAAAAACAAGTTTCAACAGACAAGAGGTTTGAGGTAGGCCTCCAGATTCCACGGAGCTGAAAGAGGTTGTAAAAGAACTGCCAAGGGGCGCCTGGGTGGCTCAGTTGGTTGGGCGACTGCCTTCGGCTCAGGTCATGATCCCAGAGACCGGGGATCGAGTCCCACATCGGGCTCCCTGCTCAGCGGGAAGCCTGCTTCTCCCTCTCACTCCCCCTGCTTGTGTTCCCTCTCTGGCTGTGTTTCTCTCTGTCAAATAAATAAAATCTTAAAAAAAAAGAAACCCCTTTCTTAAAAAAAAAAAAAAAAAAAAAAAAAAAGAACTGCCAAAACACAGTGCTTTTGCTTAGATCAAGGGAACTATGGGTGGGAAGCTACCAGAGAATGGGGATGGGGTGGTTTCAGAAGTAACCATACAAGGATCCATCGCGTAAAAACGGAGTGCCTTTAAGCATTTGCTATGCCCAAGTGTTAAACCACCACAGCACCATAGCGAAGTAAAAGTTAAGAACTTTCCCACTCCCCATTCTTTTCCTCTCTCTCCCTCCCTTTGCTTTTGGTTGGGAAGCTGTGAGAGTGTAAGAAAGATGAGGCAGGATGCCTCTCTAGGGCAAACAGTGAGGGAGCTATCTCCTCAGGTGCGGAAGAGGGGAAAGGGTCACTCTGCAACTCAAACACCATAGGATTATTATTATTATTATTATTATTATTTTTAACGTAAGCTCTATGCCCAACATAAGACTTAAATTCATGACCCTGAGATCAAGAGTCATACATTCTATTGAGTGAGCCAGCCAGGCACCTCTCAAACACCCTAAACACCCCAGGAATTTTCTATTCCTAAGGGTGACCATGGAACTCATGAAACGTGTCTGAATCAAGTGTTTAACAGATGTCCTCCCACTGCCCACGTTTAAAGGGATGGTGAAAGATTAAAAAAAAAAAAGAGCTTTTGTTTTGTTTTCTTTTTAAAATGAAACTCCTGAATCTTGTATAGATTCATATTGGTCACGTTATCACACTGGTTATATATTATAAAGTAGGATCTGGAAAAGATATCTTCCAAGGACATATTTTTGAGTTTTACAGGGGAAAATGGTCATTAAATTGATTCATTTGTTTTGGGGAGCCCATATTTTGGGAGGAGGGCCATGAATCCAAGGCAAACTCTATCTTAGAGTCTTGGGTGTCATACTCAGAGCAATGTATCTATTACAGTCAGTTATGTCAACAAGAGCCTGTGTTGCATAAGTAGGGCAGGTACAGGAAGGTTTTTACTCTAATGATTTACTCTAAGTTTTACTAGTTTATGAATTAGCTTTGCAAGCAATCGTATCCCTCTCGTTCTTCAAGTATGGAACCACAGGTAATGCTTCCATTTCAGATGTTTAAAGAAAGATGCAAGGCTGAACATCTAGGCTGCATCTTGATTGGGCTGCTATGAAACCGGGACCTGTCTGGTCCTGGGTTTGGTAAGATTCAGAAACTTATATTTTACCTCACTTACGCTTAATCAGGCTCTTTTTTAGAACAACTTTTTTTTTTTTTTTATAACACCTTGATAATTCAACCCAGTGAAAAGAAGTATGACACTGATGTGTATTAATTGAGAAAGAGTGTATAGCTATTTAGTACTTGTCATGTGCCTTTGACAATTGTTTCTTAGTGGGTTTATTTACTTGAGACCCCTTAAGTGATGGGAAGACTACTTCAGGGGTATGGAATCAGAACATGGGTCTTTGCATGTTCTTAAAGGATACACAGAATTTAAATTTGCTAGTATATAAACTCAATAAAGGCAGAGCTCTTATTTGCTAATGAGTGCAGAGAGGATAGAACACAGTAAGCGTTCAGTGAGTATCTGCTGAGTGAGAGAGTGAGTTTGAATTCGGTTTTTACCTGTCCTGATAATAGCTAGGGATCCTGGTCATTGCAATCAGTAGCCTCTCTCCTGGACAGAGTGGGAGCCCACAATACATTCTTATTCAGATTCTGCTAGTTCTAAGCTCTTGATGGACCCCACCCTTCTTTTATGACAGCATCAACAGTTATGTGACACTGAAGTTACAGATGATTTATTTTACTCTCTGTTGAAATTTGGGAGCTACCCTGGCCTCTGTAACACATTTACAGATCATCTCACAGGGTGACTTTTTCTTTTCTTTTTTAAAAAAATGTCGTCCCAAGTTCTATGAGGGTTCTTGTTTGGCATTTTCTGGGTTACTGACTTGCACCTCAGGAAGGCAGGAGACAACCGAATTGTGGTCATATTTTTACAGACACCCAGAGTCCTTTGTGCAGGTGTGGATTTACCAGCCATCAAGGAGTCCAAAAACAGAACACTGCGTTTTAGTCAATGGAAGATCTCCAAGCCCTTAATACACTAAAGGAAAGAAGAGATTGGCTGAATATTCACACCTTTGTGAGCACGTGGGAGCTGTAGGGTCGGTCTGGGTGGCTATGCAAGCAAGTACGGACTCTCTCGGTTCAGAGGGCGCCTTATTCTTTATGCCTCCTTTCAGCTCTGCCTTTGAACCTCTGGTTCAGTATGGGAAACCCCCTGTGAACATGTAGACTGTCAACTTTCATATTCCCAGACAGTTTCCGCACTAGAGGCATATATATTCTCTCTGGAGTGTAGGTCTTGTCCTGGGTGGAGAGCGAGCAGGGTCCCCGATATGATCCCCCAACGCTGGGAATAGGAACGTGTTTCGTCGTTCTGGCCTGTCTGGTGGCTTTCCATCTCCGTACTCCTTACCTGGATAAGGGCACCTGGGTTTTCCTAGCCTTCTGGAGGAGGGCACGGTTCAGAGACCAGACCTCTCTTCCAGATTTACTCTTTATTCCTCCTACGTCCCCTCCCGAGTTTTCTCTCTCTTCTTTCTAACCTCCTCTGGACCCCCAACACCTCCTTTTGACCCACGCCGCCTTCTCGCACCCTAACTCAGGGGCCCAAGTTTGGGGCGGGAAAAGCAGGGTGGGTTCTAAAACCCACAGACTGCCTGGCTGCGGCCAGGGGCTTTGAGGACCACCCCCCAGCCCCCACGTCGGGGTGCGTACGCCCCGCCTCCGCCCGCAGGCCCGCCTCTCCCACGTACGTCACGTCCGGCCCGGCCTCCGCCCGCCCTCCGCCGTCCGCCCTCCGCTCTCCTCCCGCTTGCCGTTAGGGAGGGTCTGCACCTCAGCCCCTGCTTCAGTCGCCGCTCCTGCCCTCTTTTCTGCGTCTTTGCCGCCGCCACCGCCGGGGGCATCCGGGGGTCGCTAACCGGGCTGGCCCCGCGCTGCAGCTGTCGCTTTAGCGTCCTGCTAGCGGCTGCCACAGGAGGAGGCTTGCCGGCCGCGGAGCCACCTGGGGCCGCAGTTCTCGCTCTATTGCCGTCGCCGCGGGTCCTGGAGAAGCGGCCGCGGCCGGGGAACGGGGCGTCGCGGTTCCAACGGTAGGTGAACGGGCGGGTGCCCTTATTTGCGCATGCGCGGGTCGCCCGGCGCCGCGTTCTCCCCTTCTGCGCCCCCCAGCGCCTAGTCCCACCCGCGCGGTGCTCAAGGGCGTTGCACGTCGGGGTGCCGGGGTTGGGGGCAGTGCCCTGAATATGGGCTAGTACGTAGAGCGGGCCCCCTTTCTGCTCGAGCTTTAGGAGATGAAACTGCTCGCGCTGCTGGGGGGTGTGGCAGTCTTCGATTTTTCAGCCGCTGCAATGCGCGTGAGCGGGTGTGCCTTTTTACCTCCCAGCTCCCCCAAAGTCCAAGGCACAGCATCCCACGCGTTTGCTAGTCTCCTCTGAACACCATACTGCGCCACTTCCCGGCCCACTTCCTTGATGCTGGTCGGTGAAGTTGATGCAAACAAAAGTGTGGTTTAATCTGGGCTCAACTGCGTCCCTTTTTAAGATCACGTGAGATGAGTGGTTGCTGACTTCCTTAGATCGCTCAGAGAATATAGCCAAAATTGGCACATTCGGGTCTAGAATTCACTTTGAATACGCAGGCCAGAGGGGGTACAGCATTAAGTTCACATGGGGCGACTGCTTTCCGAGATAAGGCTATAGGAAACTGAGTCGGTTGGCACACTTGACAAGTGAGAAATTGTTACACTTTCGTTTGTAATCAATTAAAAATCAAACTGAGTTTTAGAAAGGCAGTTGCAGGATTTCTTTCGGTTCCGCATTATGCCATTTAATCATCGAGAAAATTCCTCAAGTTCGGCCTTTTACCTTCCTTTCAGGGAGCTGATAATCTAAAAATGACGGCAGGAACCGCAGTAATGCATTCTGTGGACGTTAAATAACTGGGATGCACTTTTAAAGGCAGACATTAAGTGATAGTTTGAAGTAATGACTTTCTGAGTTAATGTGAGGCCGTGTCTTCAACTTTCCTTTTTGCAAGTACAGCAGCCATGCTTGTTGGCCTGGGTTTGTGACAGGTACTGTGCATTTACTAATTGTTTGTTGATGAAAGAGGGGTTCTGTTTGTGTGTCCATTGGGAGCTCCTTCTTTATTAATCATGCTGCTTTTAAAATTAGGGCAGTATTTTCTCCAATTTAATGGTGTCACCAATTAGGGATTTTTGACATAAGTCCTTAGGAAGATGCAGAGAGGCATATCACAGTGTCATAAAATTCTTCACTGAGTGAAGTAAATGTTACAGTATGTTTTTTTTTTTTACTAGAATGCCATTGTTTTAGGACGGAAAATGGCTGAAATGAATGCATTGTGACTTGTCACTTTCCACTCACCAGTAAAATGACAGCTATTTTTATTTTCGTTTATGAGTAACCTCTCGTCTGTGCATGGCTTCTTCATTGTACACTAACTTTCATATTGGAAAAAATTGTAGTAAATAATACATAAGAAAATTTACAATTTTAACAATTTTTAAATGAACAAGTTACGGCATTAAGTACAATTACAATGTTGTGCAGCCATTGCCACTATCTAATATTTATGGAATTTTTCTTATCATTCCAGAGACTCTGTAGACAATAATTCCTCATTCCCTTTTACCCCTAGCCCCTGGTAACCTTTTTTCTATCTTGTGTCTCCATAAATTTGCCAATTCTTGGTACCTCAAGTAGGTGGAATGTGTTTGGCCTTTTGTATCTGGCTTATTTCATTTAGCGTGTTTTCATGGTTCATCTGTGTTACAGCCTGTATCAGAATTTACTTCCCTTTTAAGGCTGAAGTCCATTGTATGTGTATGCAGCATTTTGTTTATTCATCTGTTGATGGACATTTGGATTGTTTCTCCCTGTTAAAAAAAATGAAATTCAGTTGAATAAATTTTAAGTCTTACTGGCTTTATTCAACTATTCATGAATTAGGCAGCTTCCCATCCTGCAGATTGAAAGGAGTTCTGAGGAGCTGTACAAAATGGCAGGCTTTTATAGGCAGAAGGAGGCGGGACAAGGAAGTTATTAGCAAACAGTGGGTTGTTTCAGGCAGGTCACCGTACTTTGGTGGACAGCCTGAGTCTATCAGGCAGATTACCTCACTAGTGCTGACCGGGAAATTCCAGACTGACTGGTTAAGATTACATTCTTGGGGGAGGCAGTTAGGTAGATATTAAATCTTAGTTTGGTGATGTAGGTTTAATCTAGGTGACTCCATTTTGGACCCATTGCCTGTCTGTTTCTCTCTCTCTCTTTTTAAGTAGGCTCTATGCTCAATATGGGCCTTGAACTCACACCCTCAAGGTCAAGAATTACATGTTCTACTGACTGAGCCCACCAGGTGCCCCCTATTGTGTCTCTCTCTCTCTCTCTCTCTCTCTCTCTCTTTGACTTTTTTTTTTTTAAGACTTTTATTTATTTATTCATGAGAGGCAGAGGCTGAAGGAGAAGCAGGCTTCCTGTAGAGCAGGGAACCTGATGTGGGACTCAAGTCCAGGATCTTGGGATCATGACCCAAGCTGAGGGCAGACTCTTAGACTCTTAACTGACTCAGCCACCCAGGAGCCCCGGTTGTCCCTTTTTTAACACAGGTTTTGACTGTTGTGAGTAATGTCTCTGTGAATATTTGTGTACAGATGTCTGTTTGAGTCCCCGCTTTTCCTTTGGATATGTATCTAGCAGTGGAATTGCTGCATCATATGGTAATTCTGTGTTTAACTTTTTGGGGAACATCCAAACTGTTTTCCAGGGCGGCTGCACCGTTTTGCATTCCTGTTAGCAAAGCATAAGGGTTCCATTTTCTCCACATCCTCTCCAGTTGTTACTTTTCTTTTTTTTGGTCTGGTTGGTTGGTTGATTTGTTTGATAATAGCCATCGTAATGGGGGTGAGCTGGTATTTCATTGTGGTTTTGATTTTCATTTCCTTAAGACATAAAGATGTTGGGGCACCTGGATGACTTAGTGGGTTAAAGCCTCTGCCTTCAGCTCAGGTCATGATCTCAGAGTCCTGGGATCAAGGCCCACATCAGACTGTCTGTTCAGCGGAGGGCCTGCTTCCTCCTCTCTCTCTCTGCCTGCTTCTCTGCCTACTTGTGATCTCTCTCTGTCAAATAAATGAATAAAATCTTTAAAAAAATACTTAAAGATGCTGAACATCTTTTCATTTGTGTATTTTTGGAGAAATGTCTGTACATGTCCTTTGCCCATTTTTGGGTTGTTTTTGTTTCTTTGATTTTACTTAAAAGATTATTTGAAAATAGCTTTTTAAAGTTACTTTATACATGAATTAAATCTTTTATCTGGGACGCCTGGGTGGCTCAGTTGGTTAAACAACTGCCTTCGGCTCAGGTCATGATCCTGGAGACCCGGGATCGAGTCCCACGTCGGGCTCCCTGCTCGGCAGGAGGCCTGCTTCTCCCTCTCTCACTCCCCTTGCTTGTGTTCCCTCTCTCGCTGTGTTTCTCGCTGTCAAATAAATAAAATCCTAAAAATAAATAAATAAATAAATAAATCTTTTATCTGAAAACCTGTCCCAAAAGTGTATGAAATACTGAAATTTAAAGAAGAACTAGAAAATCTTTGTTTATACATGGATAAACAAAAAAGGGACTGATGATATCTGAAAAAGGTTTCCAGTTATATGTTAGATCACCTTGTATTTAGAACACAATTAGACGTATGTCAGTACCAAGGATTAACTTCCATCCCTTCAGTGTTACAAAGGTATATCCATTAAATAAAGGCCCTGTCTTCACAAGTAACATTACTGCTTCTAAACTTTCCTTTGTTTTATTGAATGTTTTATTAATATGGCTAGGGGCAGAGGAGGAGATTACTTGGTAGAGAAAAAAGAATTGTAGTTTGCACACATGAACTTGACTTAAGTGAGTCACTGTTGCCCAAGCGAGGCAGTAGGCTAATACGTGAGTAGGTACAATTTGGGGCCTTATAGAAGACTGACTTTGATTGGAAATGGGAACAAGGAAGGATATTTGGAATGGAATGGAATAAAGGCAGTTTTGCCATGAAATCTTGTGGTACACTGAATACATAGTAATAGTAATGGGATTACAAGAGTAACTCATTATCAGATTCATTTATTCATTCATCAAATATTTACCTCCTTCTAAATCCCAAAGTTAACATGCAGTTCCTTGGTGTCAGTTGTATAACTTTGTGAATACTAGGCATTATTGAATTGTACACTTGAAAAGAGTGAATTTTGTGGTATGTAAATTATACCTTAATAAAGCTTTTTTTTTTTTTTTTTAACAACCCACCAGCAGTCTTCATGGAGCTTATACTGTCTTGGGAGAAATAGATAATAAAGAGAGAGGTATATACTAAAACTTAGGATGAATGCTTTGGAGCCAAGGAATGATATGCCTTGAGAGAATTTGAATGGGAGAGATCATTAGATTGAATAGGTTGGAGAAAGCCCCTCGAAGAATGAAGATGAGTTGAAGATGAGTAGGATGAAGTGGGAAGAGTGTTTTAGGTAGATGAACTAGAATGTGTAAAAGTCTTAGTTTAAGGAAAATGAGGTGGATTAATAGAATAATGAAATGTACTGGATTTCTGTTAGAGGGAAATACTCCAATCTTTTCTGCTAAGTTATTACTAAGCATACAGCGTGTATTTTCTTTTTCTTTCATTTTTTATTTATTTTCATTTTTATTATTACTTTTTAAGATTTTATTTATTTATTTGACAGAGATAGAGACAGAGTTGTAGGCAGGGGAGAAGCAGGTTCCCTGCTGAGCATGGACCCTGATGCAGGACTCAATCCCAGGACTCTGGGATCATGACCTGAGCTTGAAGGCACTTTGAGCCACCCAGGCACCCTAATGTATATTTTCTTTTTGAAAAGATTTTATTATTTATTTGTCAGAGGGAGGGATGGAGGGCGGGCACATAGCAAGGGGAGTGTCAGGCAGAGGGAAAAGCACAGCTCCTTGCCAAGCTGGAAGTAGGATGCCTGACCTGATGTCAGAGGGATCCCGGGATTCTGGGATCATGACCTGAACCAAAGGTTCAGCCACCCAGACGCCCTCTAGTGTTTATTTTCTTTTTCTTTTCTATTTTCTTTTCCTTTTGTATATAATGCATGGTAATTTGTATCTCTTTGATTTTAAACAATTTTCAGGGGAATGTCTGCCAAGTTTATCCTTCTTTTTAGAAATAGAAAAACAGAAAATGTTGAGCTGTTTATTCTTTTTTTAAAAAAGATTTTATTTATTAAAAAAAGATTTATTGGGGCACCTGGGTGGCTCAGTTGGTTAAGCAACTGCTTTAGGCTTAGGTCATGATCCTGGAGACCCGGGATCGAGCCCCACATCAGGCTTCCTGCTCAGTGGGAGAACTGCTTGTCCCTCTCTCGGTCCCTCTGCTTGTGTTCCCTCTCTAGCTGTGTTTCTCTCTGTCAAATAAATAAATAAAATCTTAAAAAAAGATTTATTTATTTGACAGAGAAACAGCGAGAGAGGGAACACAAGCAGGGGAAGGGGAGAGGGAGAAGCAGGCTTTCTGCTGAGCAGGAAGCCTGATGAGGGCCTTGATTCCAGGACTCCGGGATCATGACCTGAGCCAAAGGCAGACACCTAACGACTGAGCCATCCAGGCGCCCCTGTTTACTTATTCTTAAGATACTTATTTTTGCTTTTCTTTATAAAGCTGCTCTTCTATACTTTTGGAGAGGAAAAGTAGAAATAAAAACAACTTAAATTTTTTTAAAAATATACTTTATTGAAGTATATTTGACATTGCAATGTTAAATTAGTTTCAGACATATATCACAGTGACTCAACAATTCTATATATTATTCAGTGCTCACCACAGTAATTGTGGTCACCGTATGTCACAACATTATTACAGTATTGTTAATACATTCCCTTTGCTGTACTTTTCATCTCCATGACTTATTTTATAACTGGAAGTTTATATCTCTTGATCCCTTTCATCTGTTTTTCCTATCCCTCCACTTTGCCCCGTCACAGCCATCAGTATATTCTCTATTTATGAGTCTTACTGTGTATTTTATAACTAGATGAATATAAGTTAAATCATATGCTATTTGTCTTTCATCTCTTAATCTTTCCATGTTGTGGCACATGACAAGATCTCATTCTTTTTTATGGCTGGGTAATACTCTTTTTATGTCTGAGTTAATACTCCATATTTGTGTGTGTGTACACATGTGTGTACCATATCTTCTTTATCCATTCATGGGACATTTGGGTTCTTATATCTTGGGTGTTATAAGTAATGCAGTAAACATAGGGGTGCATCTGTCTTTTTGAATTAGTGTTTTCATTTTCTTTGGATTAGTACCCAGTAGTGTGAAACCACTTATTGATTGATGTTATTGATATTGATTAATTGATTGGCAAGGAAGTGGGCTGTAGGAGGATATGTGCTTTGTGGTCCTAATTTGGGAAAAAAACACTAGTCACAGTGCATTAAAAATTCGGAAAGACAGGGGTCCCTAGCTAGCTCTGTTGGTAGAGCATGAGACTCTTGATCTTGGGGTTGTGAGTTTGAGCCCCATGTTAGGTGTACAGGTTACTTAAAAAATAATAAAATCTTTTAAAAAATTGGGGGGGAAGGTGGCACCTGTGTGGCTCAGTTGGTTAAGCCCTTGATCTCAACTCAGGTCTTGATCTTAGGGTTGTGAGTTCAAGCCCCACATTGGGCTCCACATTAGGCATGGAGCCTACTTAAAAAAAGTTTGGAAAGGCAAAGGAAGTCAAATTTAGAATTAGATAAGATGAGAGTTTTTATAGGAAAAGCAGACCATATTACGGTTGATAGTAGAATCACTTTTGAAACTTAAAATTTCAAAAGATAAACTTTTTTCTGCTAAGGTAGTGTTTGAATATTGATTTTTGATTAGCAGGTACAGAATGTTTAAGTGTTTTATAAATTACCTCCTGTATGTCTTCATATATTTTGAAATTTTAAACAAAGTTTTCAGTGATGATTGCAGTCATTGTTGACTGAAAAAACATCCACTTGAGAGATAACAGTCTTAGAATTCTAGTCACTAGTTCAGCGACTTTGAACCAGTTTCTTCAGCTTTCTGAGATTTTATTTTGTTCCTATCTTGGGAGAGGATATGATGATCTGTCCTGCTTATCTTGCACAGGATGGCTGCAAGGATTCATTTGGATAGTGAACGGGAAAGTACACCAGAAATGATAGCATCAGTTCATATATTGGAGTTCTAATTTTACTTAGTGTTCACAACTGAGGAAACAAAGGGGAAGTCATATTTTTTGCTCTCAAGTTTATAATCTAGTGGGGATGATTCATACAAAAATAAATGTATTTTTGTTCATATGCTAGCTTTCTTTCTTTTTTCCCTAGAGCAGTTTCTGTACAAGTTTTTGCAAAAAGAGAAACGTCCTGGGGCACCTGGGTGGCTCATTCGTTAAGCGTCTGCTTTTGGCTCTGGTCATGATCCGGGAATCGAGCCCTGCTTGGGGCTCCTTGCTTGGCAGGAAACCTGCTTCTCCTTCTCTCACTCCCCCTGCTTGCTTGTGTTCCCCCCTCTCACTGTGTTTCTCTCTGTTAAATAAATAAAATAAAATAAAATAAAAAAGTCCTGATTTCAAGAGACCCAAGAATAGGTTGTGGAATTACCCACAATACCCTTATGTGAAAAAAATGAAGTGTTATAGTTTTGTATTAATGTGCAATGGGAAGTGATAAACTAGTCTTCTTAAAACCTTGCTCATTGCTTGTGGTAGGTGCTTTATGTGCATGCTTTCAGTGGAGAAGAGGTGAAAGGTTACTAGAATAGAGGAATCTGGAAGAGTCAAAATTTGTCAAAATTGAGATTACATGTCCACATGTAACTGTCTACAGTGTGTGTTCTCTTTAATGCATATGTGCTTTCTCAGATATTTTTTGTCACCTAAATTGTAGTGCTATTTTTTTAAAAAAAGATTTTATTTATTTGTTTGACAGAAGCACAGCGAGAGAGGGAACACAAGCAGGGGGAGTGAGAGAGGGAGAAGCAGGCTTTCAGCTGAGCAGGGAGCCCAGTGTGGGGCTCGATCCCAGGACTCCGGAATCATGACCTGAGCTGAAGGCAGATGCTTAACGACTGAGCCACCCAGGTGCCCCTGTAGTGCTGTTTTTAAAAAAGGGCCACTCATTGTGCTAATACTTTGTGTGAAGAGCTAATTTAGCTGAGAGTCACTTTGACTAAATGGAAAATCGTGCTATATTAGTGTACCAGTGACACTGGAGTGCTTGTGGGAAAAAAGAACCTGTTGGGAGGCATCTTCTAGCACATTACAGGCTTACCTTTTAATCAGGAGACAGGCATTTAAAGTGTTCCCTTTCCTCATGTATATATATATATTTAAGATTTATTTATTTGAGAGAGAGCGAATGCTCTTGTATCTTGTGGTTTCCTTGGCTTTTTGAATCAAATTGAGGCTGCTTTCCAACTAAATGCGAAAGTAGTCTTTTGCCTTTTTAATAGTGATTTATTTATTTAATAAGTAAAGTAAGTAAATAAAGTAAGTAAGTACAGTAAGCTCTGTGCCTTTACTTAACTGAACTCAGGACTGTGAGATTGAGACATGAACCTAGAAGAAGAATTGGACACTTAGCTAACTGAGTCAGGCACCCTGCTTATTTTTTTTTTTTTTTAAAGATTTTATTTATTTGACAGAGAGAAACACAGCTAGAGAGGGAACACAAGCAGGGGGAATGAGAGAGGGAGAAGCAGGCTTCCCGTCAAACAGGGAGCCCGATGTGGGGCTCCATCCCGGGTCTCCGGGATCATGACCTGAGCCAAAGGCAGTCCCTTAACCAACTGAGTCACCCAGGCGCCACCTACCCTGCTTATTTTTTAATTTTATTTATTTATATATTAGTAATCGCTACTCCCAGTGTAGGACTCAAACTTACAACCCTGAGATCAAGAGTCACATTCTCTACCAATTGAGTCAGCCAGGTGCCCCCAATAGTGCTCATTTTAGTGTTCTGGTTTGTTAGGACCTAAATCATTTAGGTTAGAAGGATTTGTAGTTAGATCCACCAGCATATTTTAACATCATCATATACAAATTTTAAAGTTAAGCTGAGTACCTTGAAGCTCACAATACTTTTTATTTATTAGAGAGAAGGAGTGAGTGAGTGAGCACCGTGGGCAGGGAAGGGACAGAGGGAGAGGGAGAGAGGTTTTTTTTTTTTAAAGGTTTTACTTATTTGAGAGAGAGAGAATGAGAGAGAGAGAGCACAAGAATGGAAGGATCAGAAGGAGAAGCAGATTCTGTGCTGAGCAGGTCGCTGGATGCAGGACTCCATTGGGGACTCCAGGATCATGACCTAAGCTGAAGGCAGGCAGTTGCTTAACCAACTGAGCCACGCAGGTGCCGTAAGGGAGAATGTTAAGCAGACTGTGCCCACTGTGGAGCCCTGACTTGAAACTAAGAGTCCAGCTGACTGTGCAACCTCCGTGCCCCACTTTCAGTTTTTGTATATATAAAAGTGTTTGATTCACAGCATTATTCTAGGTGTGAGAAATAACTTGGAAAGTGCTTTAGATATTTTCGTAAGTAATAATTGCTTTTCCTTCATGATTTGATTGTCTTCGGTTATTAATTGTGGAACGTAGGGATGGCAGTGATTTTTGATGTTTATTTAGTTTTAATCACTTAAAGAGATGCTCCTTCTTGTTAATCTTAACTTCGAACAGACAGTATTGTTTCTTATTTATGTCTTTATTCAACATATATTTAAAAAACTCAATTATGTGTCAGGCATTGGGTAAGGCCTTTAGTGTTGCAAAGATGAAACAACGGGGTTCCTACCTTCATGGATCCTCTCTGTTGAGACACAGACATACTTTAATTCTGTGGCATAATTGCTAAAAAGGTTATGATATATTAGGAGCAAAGGAGAAGAACGGTATGTTTTGGAAAATTAGGCAGGGTTTGATAGGAAATTAGAATTGGGCTCAAATATTAGTAGAAGTTTGGTGAACTGGATGGGATTGGTTAGGGTAGTAGTTGTTTATGATACTGAGTTACCGCTCGAAGCACAAAAAATGGTATGTGTAGAGCCTGAGAGGTCTGGATTGTGAACTTCAAATAACTTAAGTATTGCTAGAGCATAGAGTGGGGTGGAAGAGTGGGAGAAAGGCAGAGTTTATTGGTAGGTAAAGTACTTGTAGGCTGTGCAGTAGAGTTTAGGGTTTAGTTTGTATGCTGGAGGTTCTTAAATCTTTCAGTGCATTGTAATCACCTGAAGAGCTTATTAAAGGATACAGCTACGCTCTCATGGATGCTGGATTGGGTTTGTGGCTTTGTACAACTATGTGTATTGAACAAGCCCCTCCCCATCCCTAGATGAAGTTAGAGAAACAGGGCTTTAGGCCGCTTTTCTCAGAAGTGAGGTACTGACACTTGTACTTTTAAATTTTTAAAATATAATTTTACATATAAATATATTTGACATATAATACTTATTAGTTCCAGGTGTACAACATAGTAATTTGACATTAAGAAATGCTTATTGCACAAACTGAGGGACTTGGAGGGAGGGGGGTGGAGGGATGGGAGAGCCTGGTGGTGGGTACTGGGGACACCTAAAGCGTGGAGCACTGGGTGTGGGAAATGGGGAATGAATCTTGGAACACTGGAAAAAAATATATATAAAAAAAATAAAGATAATACTTTGTATATGAAAAAAATAAAAATAAAAAAATAAAAAGAACTGATCTTTCAAAAAAAAAAAAAAAGAAATGCTTATTGCAATAAATACAGTTACCATCTGTAACCATACAGAATTACCAGATTATTACTGACTATTCCCTATGGTGTACTTTTCATCCCTGTGACTTATTTTATAACTGGAATTTTGTACCTCTTAATACCGTTCACCTATTTTGCCCCTCTCCCCACTCCCCTTCCTTCTGGCAACTACCATATTATTCTCTGTGTTTGAGTCTATTTCTGGTTTTTGTTTTGTTTTTTAGATTCCACACCCAAGTGAAATTATATGGTATTTGTCTTTCTCTCTGATTTACTTCACTTAGTGTAATATCCTCCAGGTCCATATATGTCGTCACAGATGGCAAGATCTCATTCTTTTTTTATGGTTGAGTAATATCATTGTCTGTATATACCACATCTTCTGTATTCATTCATTCATTGATGGACACTTAGTTTGCTTCCATATCTTGCCTACTATATATAATGCTGCAGTAAGCATTGGGGGGCATGTATCTTTTCAGAATAGTGTTTTCATTTTCTTTGGGTTAAATACTCATAAGAGGAATTACTGGATTGTATGATATTTCTGTATTTAATTTTTTGAGGTACTTCTATACCGTTTCCCATAGCGGCTGCATGAGTTTACTTTCCTAGCAGTACAAGAGGGTTCCCTTTTCTCTACATACCTGCTAACTCTTGTTATTTCTTTTTGATACTAGCCATTCTGACAGGTATGAGGTGATATTTCATTGTGGTTTTGATTTACATTTCCTTAGTTAGACTGATGTTATGCTTCTTTTCATGTCTGTTGACCATCAGTATGTCTTTATTAGAAAATGTCTATTCAGGTCCCCTGCTCATTTTTTTTTTAAGATTTTATTTATTAATTTGAGAGAGAGAGTATGAGAGGGCAGAAGCTCAGAGGGAGAAGCAGACTCCCTGCAGAGTGGGGAGCCTGATGCTGGCACTGGATCCCAGAATTCCAGGACTGTAACCTGAGCTGAAGGCAGTGGCTTAACCAACTGAGCCACCCAGGTGCTCCCCTACCCATTTTTTAATCGGTTTGCTTTTTAGTATCATGAGATACTTGCACTATGGAAGGGCAAGATGATTTAATAAGAGTGTGTGTGTTTGTGTGTGTGTGTGTGTGCGCTTTGTTTTTTTGTTTTGTTTTGTTTTACTTTCTAAAGATTTTATTTATTTGAGAGAGAGTGCCCAAGGGGGAGGGAGGAGGAAAATGGGGAGGGTGAGGAAGAGCAAAAGAATCCTAAGCAGACAGCACTGATGGGACTGGATCTCAGAGCCCTGAGATCATGACCTGAGCTGAGACCAAGAGTCTAACGCTTAACCAACTGAGCTACCCAAGGTGCCCCACAATTTGTTTTTATGTATTTTTTAGTCTTGAAATGATTTTTATGTATGTTTATTGTATTTGATATACTAGTATGTTATTTACTACTCTAGTTTAGAAATATGCATACAATACAAAAATGAAGGGTGGGTTCATAATTTTTTCCTGTTTAAAAATTTGGAGTTCAGGACTCTAGACAGTGGAAAACAATTGAGGAATTTTATGCAAGGGATGATTTGGTTTAGATTTTAGTTTTGAGGAGATTAGTGAGAATAGATGAGGGGACTTAGTTACAGGGGATTTCATCTCCCTCTGGTTTTATTACTTTGTTTTGACTAGAATTGCTTGAGATCATGGTTGGAAGTTATAAAATAATTGGCTGTGGTCATGAAACCCTTTTGAAAGTTTTTCAAAATGAATCAGGCTATTTACCAGTAGCTTATCTCCAGGGGCAACCAATTTTTGCCTGAATATGTTGAATAAGAGAGGAATAATAAACTGTCTCAAGGTAAAATGGTTTACATTTAGTGTGTTTTAGTCTTTGAAAGATATGTGCTGTATCTCATATCTTTTTTTTAAAATTTTTATTTATTTATTTGACACAGAGAGATCACAAGTAGGCAGAGAAGCAGGTAGAGAGAGGAGGAAGCAGGCTCCCTGCTGAGCAGAGAGCCCGATGTGGGCCTCATCCCAGGACCCTGAGATCATGACCTGAGCTGAAGGCAGAGGCTTTAACCCACTGAGCCACCCAGGCGCCCTGTATTTCATATCTTAATTTGGCAGCTGTAGTCTTACAAAACAAGCTTGATTCCATTCTTCATTGTAGTTTTGTGGAATGACCATGGAGGAGGATTGTACCCTTGAGTAGTATGTTAAAGTGCATTCAGATGAACAGGTGCTCAGGCATAGGGGTGAAATTGTCACAAGATATACTTCATACTCTTTTTTTCCGTTATTTTTTTGTTTGTTTTTGTTTGTTTGGTTTTTTTTGTTTTTTTAAGGTGAGGAAGTTCCTAAACTTTTGAGTGTTAGAGCTTTTTTAGGGGTGCCTGGGTGGCTCCGTCATTAAGCAGCTGCCTTCTGCTCAGGTCATGGATTGAGCCCCATATCAGTCTCCCTACTGGGCAGGAAGCCTGCTTCTTCCTCTCTCATTCCCCCTGCTGTGTTCCCTCTCTCACTGTGTTTCTCTCTGTCAAATAAATAAATAAATAAAATTAAAAACAACAACAAAAATACCAAACTTGTAATCCTGAATTCTGTTTTATCCTATAATACTTAATGACACAGTCAGTATGAATTTAATAATGGATTTAATTGACTTGGTATTTTCCTGGATCAAAATAGCATCTATGAACATATGACAGGTAACTTTATGTGCTCTTGAGATATTTGTTCAACCTTTCTGTTTTTCAGTATAGTGTTAAGGATTTCAGACAGTGTCTTGTCAGTTTTTCAGATCACGAAGAAACCACTGATTTAGCATTTTGGTAACCTTCATAGAGCTGTCTTTGTTCAGTTTGAATGAAGGTGGTGCCTTCTGAGTGAAGAGGTACCTTTTCCTTTGGATTGAGGAAATGTTTAGAACTTGCTAATGAAAACCTGAATATATGGAGCAGGGGTAAATTTATTTGCCTTAAGATTTGGTTCACTGACTTACAGTCAGACAGTGCAATTGTCTAAAAACTTAAATCTCTTTTCCCAAAGTTTACCACCTTTATTGAAGCCCAGCTTCCTGTTGGCTTTTCCTCATAGTAAACTAATGATAGGGGATTTTTTTTTTTTTTTTGGCTTTAGCGATTATTGAGGTAGCTCTTTTAAAATTTTCTGTGGGGCGCCTGGGTGGCTCAGTTGGTTAAGCGACTGCCTTCGGCTCAGGTCATGACCGGGAGACCCGGGATCGAGCCCCACATCGGGCTCCCTGCTCGGCGGGAAGCCTGCTTCTCCCTTTCTCGCTCCCCCTGCTTGTGTTCCCTCTCTCGCTGTGTTTCTCTCTGTCAAATAAATAAATAAAATCTTAAAAAAATTTTTTTTTTTCTGTGTGAATTGTATCCTATTTTGTCAAAAACATTTAGGGCAAAAGTGATTTTTCTTGTTCCTTTCTGTTTATTTTGAATGTAGGACTTTTTTACATGAAAATGACAGGTTGATCTTGGCAGATGCTACTCTTACCACAGTTGTTCATTTGCAAAATGATAAAACTTTATTAGTATATCACAGATCAAATCTTAACACTCTTATATAGAAAATGTAGTTTCTTTTTTTTTTTTTTTTAAAGATTTTATTTATTTATTTGGCAGAGAGAAACACAGTGAGAGAGGGAACACAAGCAGGGGGAGTGAGAGAGGGAAAGCAGGCTTCCTGCCGAGCAGGGAGCCCGATGTGGGACTTGATCCCCGGTCTCTGGGATCATGACCTGAGCCGAAGGCAGTCACCCAACCAACTGAGCCACCCAGGCGCCCCGAAAATGTAGTTTCTAAATGTGCTGGATAACATACTACGGCTGAATAGGATAGGTTCTTAAAATGTGGTTGAAAGATCTTTTATTTTTTTTTTCTGGATAAAGAAGTATATTTTAAAAATGGCAGACTCTATAATGAAAATAGTTTGATATTAGATAACCTATTAAGGTATGATATCATTATATGGTTTCTTTTTAATTTTTTCAGCTTTTTTTGAAGTATAATTTATATGCAACAATAATTTGTATACAATAGCATTCACCATTTTAAATGTCCAGTTCAGTAAGTTTGACATGTGTATTTTTTCTTCACATTTTTATTTAAATTACAGTTTACGTGCTGTGTAATATTGGTTTCTTGTGTAGAATGTAGTGACTCATCACACACTACACCCAGTGCTCATCACAAGTGCTGTCTTAATCCCCATCACTTTTTTAGCTCATCCCCCTGCCCACGTCCCCTCCAGTAACTGTCCGTTTGTTCTTTAGGGTAGAGTCTGTTTCTTGGCTTGCCTTTTTTTTTTTAAAGCCCTACGTTCATTTGTTTTGTTCCTAAGCAGGCAGTTTAGATGTAAGTCAGAAGCTCAGGGGACAGGGATTGCTTGAGTTTTTAATTTAAAAAACAACAACTCCACTAGAAGGGAAGTATTATCATGATAGATATTTTTGCCTATTTAATTCAGTTTTGTTCACTTCCTGGAACCTGGTTTATATAAGAACTATAAATGTTTATTAAATAGAATTCGCATAGTTTCTTTTTTTATTCGCATTTTATTATGTTATGTTAGTTGCCATATAGTACATCATTAGTTTTTGATGTAGTAGTGTTCCATGATTCACTGTTTGCATATAACCCCCAGTGGTCCATGCAGTCCGTGCCTTCCTTAATACCCATCACCAGGCTCATCCAACCCCCCTAACCTCTTCCCTTCTAAAACCTTCAGTTTGTTTCCTGGAGTCCATAGTCTCTCATGTTCGTCTCTCACTCGATTTCCCCCCTTCAGTTTTCCCTTCCTTTTCCTAATGTCCTCCATGCTATTTCTTATGTTCCATAAATAATTGAAACCATATGATAATTGACTTTCTCTGCTTGACTTATTTCACTTAGCATAATGTTCTCCAGTCCCATCCATATTGATGCAAAAGTTGGATATTCATCCTTTCTCATGACTTGAGTAATATTCCATTGTGTACGCGGACCACATCTCCTTTATCCGTTTGTCTGTTGAAGGGCATCTTGGCTTTCCACAGTTTGGCTGTTGTGGACATTGCTGCTGTGAACATTAGGGTGCATGTGGCCTTTCTTTTCATTTCATCTCTAGCTATGGGGTAAATACCCAGTAGAATACAATTGACATGTATATTAAGCACATAGCCACCACTGCCATAGTCATGACATAGAACATTTCCATCACCCCAGAAAGTTCTCAGTGTTTTTTGGTCTTGTCAGTGAAATGGATATAATGAAAGTATCTGCATCCATAGAATTGTTGTAAGGGTAAATGAGTTAATACATTTAAAGCCCTTAAGGGGCACCTGGGTGGCTCAGTTGGTTAAGCGTCTGCCTTCAGCTCAAGTCATGATATTAGGGTTTGAGCCCCATGTCTCATTCTTTGCTTGTTGGGGAGTTTGCTTCTCCCTTTCCCTCTCTGCTCTCTCACTCTGTCTCAAATTTAAAAAAAAAAATCTAAGAAAAATAATAAAATCCTTAAAATAGTTTCCTGGCATTTTTTTTTTTAAGGATTTTATTTATTTGATAGCATGAGAGGGGTGTGGGTCAGAGGGAGAAGCAGACTCCCCAGTGAGCAGGGCGCTTTTGAGGGACTTGATCAGTCCCAGGACTCCAGGATCATGACCCACGCTGAAGGCAGTCACTTAACTGACTGAACCACCCAGGCACTCTGTTCCTGGCATATTGTAAGAGCTCAGTTATTTGTCCACTGTATTGATGTTGGTGTTCTACCTTTTTTTAAAAAAGCCCCTCTCTACTAATTTTTTAGGATTTTTAAAAATATTTTTTATTTATTTGACAGAGAAAGACATGAGAGGGAACACAAGCAGGAAGAGTGGGAGAGGGAGAAGTAGGGTTCCCGCAGAGAAGGAAGCCTGATGTGGGGCTTGATCCCAGTACCCTGGGATCATGACCTGAGCCAAAGGCAGATGCTTAATGACTGAGCCACACAGGCGCCCCAAATTTCATTAGGTATTTAAAACTTAGAAGATGATGTGCTAAGCCATCAAAAAAAAAAAAAAAGAAGTCTTGCAATTTGCAACGACGTGGATGGAACTAGAGGGTATTAGGCTAAGCGAAATAAGTCAATTTTAGATAATTATCATATGATCTTACTGATATATGGAATTTGAGAAACAAGGCAGAGGGTCATAGGGGAAGAGAGGAAAAAATTAAACGATGAAATCAGAGAGGGAGACAAACTGTAAGAGACCCTTAATCTTAGGAAACTAACTGAGGATTGCTGAAGGGGAAGTGGGTGGGAGGATGGGTTAACTGGGTGATGTACACTGGGGAGGCTATTTGTTGTAATGAGCACTGGATATTACATAAGACTGACGAATCACAGACCTGTATGCCTGAAACAAATAATACATTATATGTTAATAAAGGGATTCTGTGCTATTAAGAAAGGTGTATGTTGCTATCATATATATGCATATATAAGTGGAACTGAATGGAATGCAGAAATACCTTGATCTTCAGCAGAACTCAAGTTGATAGGCTGGTGTATGAAGGTACGCTTTCCTGAATGTACCTGTCACCCACCATTTTGAAAACTGATCTTTAATTGTGTGTGTGTGTGTAATCACTCTTGCCACATGATGCATAATTCCAAATGATTTCTTACTTGTTGTCAGTACCACTATAGGAGGCAACAGTCATTTGTATATAAAATGATTTTGCTGTTTTAGGGGTGCCTGGCTCGCTTAGAGCATGCAACTTTTGATCTTGGGGTTGTGAATTTGAGTCAAGTGTTGGAGGGGTATATTGTACTTAAAATTTTTAAAAATCTTAAAATGATCTTGCTGTTCTGATTTATAATAAAATTAGCTTTTGGAAATCCTTGGTTATTTCGAAAGTCTGAACAATATATTCTCTTGTGTCAAGTTTTTTATTGATTAACTGTCTTCTTTGCATTTATTGATTCTATTTGCTAAGACATTCATCAGATGTCTTCGGGACATTTTTTTATGGTACCTGATACTATTTTCTTTGAGAATTAGATTTTGTAGTTTAGATGTCACATGAATTTTCTAGGGGTTCCATGACAAATTACTACAAACAGGTAACTCTAAAACAATAGAAATTTTTTCCTCACAGATCTGGAGGCCAGAAGACTAAAGTCAAGGCATAGGTAGGGTTCTGGGGAGGAATCTTCCTTTGCTTCTTTCAGCTTTTGGTGTCTCCTGGTGTTTTTTGTCTTGTGACAGCATAACTTGTACTTTCTTCCATCTTCACATGGCTTTCTTTTCCACTTTATGTCGCTATGTGTACTATCTTCTGCTGATAAGGACATCAGTCATTGGATTTAGGACTCACCCTAAAAGCAGTATTTATTTATTTATTTTGGGGGAGATTTTATTTATTTATTTGAGAGTGAGAGCCAGGAAGTGCAAGCAGGGGTAGCAGCAGAGGGAGAAGAAGAAGCAGGCTCCCCACTGAGCAGGGAGCCCAACATGGGGATGGATCCCAGGAGCTGGGATCATGACCTGAGCCAAAGGCAGAGGCCTTAACCAACAGAGCCACCTAGGCGCCCTCAGGATGATTTTATCTTGGTATCCTTAACTAATTACATATGCAAATACCCTATTTGCATGTAAGTTCACATTTTAAAGTCCTGGGTGAACATGAGTTTTTGGGGAACGATGTTCAACCCACTGCAGATAGGAAGGGAATATTTACATGATTTAACTTCTGACAAGGAGTGAGGAACAAGATTAATGTCAAAAACTACTTCGTGCATTTTGCAGGAATGTTATTTTGGGCCACTTTCCAGTCTAAATGCTTTTGCTCTCTGATTCCTGGTTTCATTGACAAGGCACAGAAACATTGAGTACCCATTTTAGTGATACACAGAACTTGACTCTGACAGAACTTTCCTAATGAGTGTTCATTTTTTGTATATCAAGCCCATCCCCTTTTTATGTCGTAATGGTATCAACCTGACTTTTAATGTAAGTTCATTAAACATTTTATCCCTGAAGTTAACCTCTCTAAGAGATCTTCTGTAACTTAACTTTGAAGTTGTGTTTCAGATGAATAGGCTACATGTTTTAGCAGGCATTTCAGGATGTTTGGGAAGTAATCATCTACTGAAGATTTGTTGTGGGAGTGTGGTTTTCCTTCCCCTTCATTTTTTATGTTCCTCCTGGAGGTATATGTTACTAATAAGACATTTTTGAAAACCACACTGAGTGATAATATTCTTCTGCTTAACTGGACTCTCTTGAACAGAGTGCTGTAGTGTAGTTTCCTGAGTTTCTTAGAAGATTTTTTAAGTAGATTACTGGAACTCACAGAGGATGATGAAACAACAATTCACAGTTGAGAGCAAATACTAAACACATCGCCAAACAAATCTCCTCTCTTCCCAACCTGTTTGCTGGTCTTTTAACATATAATACAGAGAGAAAACTGGTTCTACTACCTTCTCTTATTATCTCAGCTAAACAGCTGTATAGGTATTACTTTTGTATAAAGGAAACCTAAGATTAGAGACATGAATCCGTGGAAGTTGTTCAGGGTCACATGTATAGGATGGTGGAGTTAATATTTGAATGTTAGCTTTTCTGGTTCTGTTAAGTGCTTTTTTCCAACATGTGCTCTTGTCTCTCTAAACCAGAAAGCTCAACTACATTCTTGCTAAAAAATTGCTATATATAAAGAAAAGAATAAAATACGTAAGTGCTTTCCAAGCTTAAAATCTTATCTTCAGTGTTTTGATCTGAAAACACTTTTTTGTGTTTTGTTCTGAGTATTTGAAGACCCAGTGGAGGTGGGTGGGGTGTGTGTATGTGTGTGTTCAAATGAAGGATCCATTGAGGAAAATGGGATTATTTGAGTGGTGTAATCTCTGAAAAGATCTATACTGTTAAAGATTCTCCTTTGCAGTTCTTTTACTTGTTTTTACTGGAAAGATTCTTGTCCAGGTTGACCATCATAATTTGAAACCTTGTGTAAGATTTTGCCTCTTACTAGATCACAGACAAATTTTCAGGCAGAAGAATGGTGTTCAGTATAGTTACCCTCCTAAATTAATGGACTTCATTGCTTATTCTAAGAATATTTGCTTCTCAGTAAGAGATGGCTTGGGAAATGAAAAGAATTGTTTTTTCTTCTAGATTAACTGCTGAAGTACTGATCGAGTTCTGCGTTTCTTCAATGAGGAACTACAGGCTGATCTTCTGCCATAATCTCAAACAGCCATAAATGACAAAAGAATGCTTGCTCAGTGAGGGTAGCTGGTGCAGAAGCCATTTTTTAAACTTAGGTGTTTAAGTACTCAAAGGTAAGTTTTCAAAATGGTAACTCCCATGCCGTATAAATCCACAGAAATTTTGGAGTTGATCTTTTGTTGCTGCTATTTGATTATTTACTTGAGGTATTGTAGTTATTAGCTGGCACTACATATGTTGAAGAATGGATCTTGCTTGTTGAAAAGCTATTTAAATTTATGGCCTTTTGTTTCCCGTAGGTTCTGTTGTTTCTGTAAGTTGAATGGATTGTTTCCTAGTCACATTGTGACCCTCTTGATCAACTGGGTACAACTATTATATAATTTATGTAGAAGTTATTTGTGCAAACTTTAATGAGTACCTTTATTGTTTTGCTCTGTTCTCGTTCATAGTGAGAAAGGAATTGTTTTTTTGATGTCATGAAAGGAAGCCCAGTTGGTGTCATTTTCTTCATTAAGATCTTTTGAAAAAAGTTTTGTTTTTTTTTTAAGATTTTATTTATTATTTATTTGAGAGTGAGCGAGAGCACAAGAGGGGAGAAGGTCAGAGGGAGAAGCAGACTTCCCGTGGAGCTGGGAGCCCAATGCGGGACTCGATCCCGGAATCCCGGGATCCCAGGATCGTGACCTGAGCTGAAGGCAGTGGATTAACCAACTGAGCCACCCAGGCGCCCTGACAAAAATTTTTCTTTTGAAAATATTCATTTCCCACATCAAGTAATAAATATTTTAGGAAACAAATTTTTCTTGGGATTATTTGTTCTCTGATGCTTCAGATATTTGAAACATTGTTTTCTCTCAGTGCTTTACTGATCACTGTTCCTACAAAGTTAAGACAAATAACTTATTTCTTCTGAGTGAGACTGGCTTTGGAAATTTTTCTTTGAAATAATTAATAATATTTGAAACAGCAGGATTGATGAAAGAACATTCTTAGTTGAAAGTTGATGTTTAGAACTGAAAAATTTCCTTCATTTACTAAAACATATTGTGGCTGCACTATCACGTCTAGTAAGAACTGGTTGATCTTGTTCTTACTAGCCCATCATTGATAAAAGTGATTATTAGCCCAATACTTTATAAAAAGTCATTCTGTCCTGTTTTGGGTGCTTATAAATTAAAAGGTTAGATGTGCTTCATATAGCACAGTACAGAAATGATTAGGTTTGGCTTTTTACCTGTGTCATTAAGCTTGGTCAGTAAAGGTCCTTTTGGGGTCACCTTTGCCCCATAATTTGTCTTTGGGACATTAATGTCCTTTGTTAATTTTAATGATGGATTTGCCCTTGTTTGATAAATGCACAAACTATACGTAGTAGAAAAAGTTTGGATGATTGTATGGAGCTTTATTTGTAGATTACCTTGTGACCCTGAAAACTGGAACATATGTAATGATAAAAACAAATTTAGGTGTAAAGCATTTTTTGTAATGTATTTAATCATATTGTCACCTGTTGATTATTAGTCTCTCTCTCTTTTTTTGTCTTTCATTTGGCAGAAAAGACAGCTTTGATTTCTGGCTGCAAAAAAGATATGAGGAAGAGCTCCTCCCCTTCCTTGAGTAACTGCAACTCCGTTCTTGCTAACAAAATATTTGGAATTCCACTTGATGAGCTGCAGCAGGGAGGACATCCAGACAATGAGGTTCCGTTCATAGTCCGCCACGTTGTGGACTATATTGAGGAACATGGTATACATTTCCTTACCTTGAGGGCTAGCCTTTGTTTTAATAAAGACAGCTTATCCCTTTTGATCTTGAATTTTTTTCTTTTTTCCTTTATGGAAAGTCCAAAATATAGTAAGGAAAAATGATAGAAATATCTTATGTAAAGTCATATACTTAGAAATGTCTAGCATATAGCATTTTTTAGTGGGGTGGTAATAGGAATATTTTTAATGGAGGCGGGGTGGATAAAATAGATTATCCCTCAGGACAGAGATAGTGTGTTCCTAAAACGTGTGATATGAAGGTGTTTAGCCCAGTAAGGAGAGTCAAAAAGGTCTTTTCAAAAGTGAGTATTTTAAGTTGATTGGAAAATGATTGGAAAAAATATATATGGCCAAGTAGTCGAAATTGAAGCTTTTTAAATTTTTACTTTGAACTAATGTAGGAGGTCTGGAGCAACAAGGACTTTTTCAAGTCAATGGAAATGCTGAGACAGTGGAGTGGCTTCGGCAGAGATACGACAGCGGAGAAGAGGTGGACTTGGTTAAGGAAGCAGATGTTCCCTCAGCTATTAGTCTTCTTAGGTTTTTTCTTCAAGAACTTCCTGAACCTGTTATCCCTGGCAGTTTGCATATTCACTTGATGCAGCTTTCTCAAGGTAGTATAATTTGATTTTTACCAATCAGCCATTTACCATTAATTTAATAGTCTTTTTATCTTGTAGAAATTTTGACATGTAAACACTAATTATAGTAGTTCTGAGATTCATTTCTTATGTTCCTCTTTGGGGACGTATGCTCTTTGGGTCTGTATGGTCTAGTCAAGGGGATGGCAACTTCTTAGATCCCTGTAGTCCCATTTACTTTTTATGATTGGTCTTAGGAAGCCTGCTAAGCTACAGGGTGAGGAGGAGAAGGAAAGGCAGGACACAGAACAAGGAATAGGTTGGGAAAGAAGAGAAATACATATAATGTGGTATGTGTGGCATAATATCCAATAGTAGTGCTGTTCCTTAGCGGTGATGTTGCTGTAGGATATTACTTATCCCTGGTTTGATAGAATGTCCTAGCAAAAACCAGAAGACACCTTTGATTCCAGGTTCAGAATATACATGAAGCTTGTTCTTGGATTTTTGCCTCAAGGAAATAAAATACCAATTTGGACATCAGACTTCAAGCCAAGTAAAGAAAAAAAAAAACGGATTTGTATTTGTTGGGTTAGGGTTTCGGTGGTGAGGGTTAAATCTTTGTTCACTCATAGTTGTTGACTAGCATTGGCCAGTGCATTTTGACTTCTTAGAGTTGGCACTGCTTTGGAAATACAGGTACAGTCATGCAAGAGACAGTATGATAAACATTAAAAAAACCAAATTAGAGAATTTGGGCTGATAAGTAATAGATGAGGAAAACATCCTTCAGCATTTGGGGGGTTGAATTCCTTCTCTCCAACTCTTTTCCCCTTAATAAGTGAAATATGAAGCTCTAAGGCATTTGGCCTCTGGTAGAGGAAGTGAAGAGGTTTTGAATTGTTAATAGTAAAAAGGTGATGTGGGTGGAGTAATGTGAACCTGGCAAAATATCTGAGCTTTGCTTTTACTTCATTAAAAAAAACCTGTCATTATGTTTTATAGATTATAATAATGAAGATGAATTTGGAAGAAAGTTGAGGTTCCTTTTACAGCAGCTTCCACCTGTTAATTACAGTTTGTTAAAGTTTCTGTGTAGATTTTTAGCCAATGTAGCATCACATCATGAAGAAATTTGGTCTGCAAATTCTTTGGCTGCTGTCTTTGGTCCAGATGTCTTCCAGTAAGTTTTACCACAAATTTTTATGTAATCAAAAAAAAATTGAATTTGTGAAATGGAGTTGTTAATATTATCTGCCAAGGATCATAGGTTGCTTGGTGAACCATTATTTTTTATAGTAGATCTGATTAATCCTCCCAGCATTTCTGTGAAGAGGGTACAAATTAGGTAGGCTTTACAGATGGGAAAACTGAGGGCACAGAATGATGACATAAATTGCTCAGGTTTATAAAGTGGCTCATTGGTTATCTTCTAATTTTACCTGTATTTGATTTAAGAACTCTCAGTTCAATTTAAACTTTTATTCTTAGCATTTATACAGATGTGGAAGATCTGAAAGAGCAAGAAATAGTGAGCAGGATAATGGCTGGGCTTCTGGAAAATTACTATGAGTTTTTTGAGAATGAAGAGGAAGATTTCTCATCTAATGATTTGAGTTCAATTACTGAACAGGTGAGACTATTTTAAATACTCTATTTGGAGGAAGAATTTTTTTTTTTTTTTTTTTTAAAGATTTTATTATTTTGACAGAGAGAAACACAGCCAGAGAGGAAACACAAGCAGGGGGAGTGAGAGAGGGAGAAGCAGGCTTCTTGCCGAGCAGAGAGCCCGATGTGGGACTCGATCCCGGGTCTCCAGGATCAGGACCTGAGCCAAAGGCAGTTGCTCAACCAACTGAGCCACCCAGGCGCCGCCCCTGGAGGAAGAATTTTTAAAGAATATGCTCTTTAGGACTTGGCACAAACTTGGGTGGAATTTTTTAAGTACTGAACAAAGCAGTTCTCTTGGTTATTTATATGTAATCATAGGTGACAAATTCATATAATGTATGAATGTGGTATTTTTTTCTTGATAAGTTTTCAATTTGATTAATAAGGAAAAGGTATTGAAAGCAGAATATATGTTAGATACTTTGTGGGGTTTGTGTGTTTTTCTTCTAACTTAAGTACTGTTTATTTTATAAGAATAGAGGTTTTTTTTTTTTGCTTTTGCAAAAAAACTTTGCATATAAGAATGTAGGTAAAGGGTGAGAAATAGAAGGTGGAAGGATAGATTCAATACGAAGTTCACACAAACTTTTAAAAATATGAAGTTTTTCTGGGGTGCCTGGGTGGCTCAGTCATTAAGCATCAGCCTTCAGCTCAGGTCATGATCCCGGAGTCCTGGGATTGAGCCCCGCATAGGGCTTCCTGCTCCACAAGAGGCCTGCTTCTCCCTCTCTCACTCCCCCTGCTTGTGTTCCCTCTCTAGAAGTGTTTCTCTCTGTCAAATAAATAAATATAATCTTTAAAAAAATAAAATAAAAATAGGAAATTTTTCTTATTGAAAGTCACAGGTCAGTAGAGTGGTGCGGTCATTGTCATTAGTGGGAAGCATCACAGTAGTTTTTTAACTTTTGTGACTTTGGATCCATTAACATTCATTTCTCTGGCTACATTATATTTTTTTCTTCTATGCCATGATAAGATAGTACAAGAACCTGGTTACTTTCTCCACAAAATGAGAATATTGATGGACAGTAAATTTTTTATTGTATTAAATTAATTTATTTAATAAATCTATTGTAAGCCACATTAATTCAGACTTTTCATGTTCAGAATTTATAATTTAGGTCTATGTGGAGGTTTTTCTTTTGCACTTCAGTGAAATGATTTGTCAAACTTTTATTAGGTTGGCTTGAACCTTTGGAGAACAGTCTCTTCTGAGCCTCCTGGTGTTAAATAAACCTCTGATCCTCCAAAGCTTCCAAGTGCCGCTTGGTTTTTCCACTAGGATCTAGTCCAAGTTCCGTAACATTGAGTTCCCTAACCGGAAAACCCAACGGTGTTGGCCCATTGTTGCCACCGGTTTGGGGTAATGGTGGAGTGGTGATGGAATGAGGGATCGTAAGGGAAGGAGGCGCTCCCACTGAGTTGCCTCAGACTGACCCACTCTGCCGTTCCCACCTGTACTCAAAGGAGACTTGTAGATGAGGCCCAAAACAAAACAAAAAGCTTTTATTAGGTTAAAACGTATGAAGTTACTTATATTTTGGGCATGGGGTGTGGTTGCCACTTTTTAATAAGTAAATCATTCACCTGGCTGAAATAAAATATTCAGTACAATTTCTTGCTTTTTACCCATATCCATTCCTTTGCCTCCACGTTGGTTTTCTGTGTGTTTTTTCGTTTCATATGCAAATTTAAGTAAGTATTTGCTTAGTTTTTTTTAAACAGGAAAGCGTACCGCACACACTGTTTTGCACCCTTTTTTTTTTTTTTTTTAGGGCAGTTAACAATGTATTGGGAAGTCTTTTCTTACTGGTATATAAAGAGAATATTCTTTTGTTTTTACTGCATAGATCCCTATTGTATGGATGCAACATTAGGATTTATTTGATTTATTGTACTGATCTCCACTTGAAAAGGTGATAGTATGCCCCAATTTCTCAGAAGAGTCCTGGTTTTTATATTCTTCTCATGTAATTATTAGTATCGGCCCTTTTTACTCTCATATGTATTCAGGTTTTGATGATTAATTATATGGTAATTATTTGTTGATGCACGTTGTGTAGATTCTCTTCATTTGCTTTTAGATTAGGAACCAGCAACTCTTGAAAGGTAGTTTATCATACAGATTTTCACTAGTTCTTACAGGTCTTGGTTCTGATAATGTGAATTTAGGAATTTTATTTTCTGGGTAGCCCATCTTCTTTTTTTAAGAGTTTCTGTACTCTTGTAAACTTTTATGGGTAAGTCTTTAATATTTGGAGTTGAGACCTTCCTTAGTTTTCCCTGTTTTCTTCATGTAAGCATTTATGTTGTGTGATTTTCACTCCCTCTTTCCCTTCTTCCCTTTTTCTTTTCCTCCTCCCTCACCTTTCTTTTCAAGTATCAGGAACTTTTAAGGAAACAGTAAGAAGACAAATTGCAGTTTGTAATGTGTAAACTGAGGGTGAAAACAGTGTGCATATGTATACCCAAGTGGGTAGAATTTGTAGCCCGAATCAGTGATCCATATTTTTGGAAATTTTAACTACTATATACAGTTCCTGACTTAAAAACTTGGTTAGAATAAAGAACTAACACATCTCTTCAAAATTATCCTTGCTTTAAAGAAAATGACAAGAAGGCAAGGAGGTAGATTTTCCTTAAACCATAAATGTCTTTTGATGCCCATAAGAAATCCCATCTTTGGGGAATTGTGTGCCATTTCTTTTCTTTAAATTAAGTTTTAGTTGAGGGGTACGTAGTTAGCTCATTTGGTAAAGTATGTGACTCTTGATCTTGGGGTTTGTCAATTCAAGCCCCAAGTTGGGTGTAGAGATTACTTTAAAAAACAAACAAACAAACTTAGGGCCGCCTGGGTATCTTAGTTGTTAAGCATCTGCCTTCGGCTCAGGTCATGATCCCAGGGTTCTGGGATTGAGCCCCACATTTGGCTTCCTGCTCAGCAGGGAGCCTGCTTCTTCCTCTCTCACTCCCCCTGCTTGTGTTCCCTTTCTCACTGTCTCTCTCTTTCTGCAAAAAAAAAAAAAAAGACAAGTTAAAAAAATCTTAAATAAATCGTGTTTTAGTTTAGTGATTTATTTAGTTAAAATTAGTGGCTGCTCATAATAAAATAACATGCATACGTTTGTGTTACTCATTTTCTACATTTCTAAGATGATTTGACTTATAAGAAAATGATGATGCCGTTTGTCCTAATATTTATATCTTTTTTTTCTAATACTTATATTTTGATGACTCTGAACTCTTCAGGCTATGCCTTGACTGTGTTTTATGTTGTGGTATCATTCTCTGGTATTTCTGTTATCCTGTAGCTTACTTACATACAGTGAAATAACTCACATGTGATGCATTTGTATTTTTATATTTCTTTAAATCTGGAAAATGTTAAGAAAACATGTGTTGTGCTGTACAGTGAATAGAATAGTGGTTAATTAACACCAAGGCATAATGTTGAATTCTGCAGATTTGCCCATGGATAGAAAAGAGGATGTTAGGGGTCCCTGAGTGACTCAGTCATTTGAGCTTTCCAACTTTTGATTTCAGCTCAGGTCTGGATCTCAGTCAGGGGTGTGAGATCGAGCCCCATGTTGGGTTTTGTGCTCATGACAGAGTCTGCATACCTCTCCCTCTGCTCCTCCCCATATTTCGCCCTCTCTTTCTCAAATAAATAAAATCTTTAAAAAAAAAAAAAAAAGAAGATGTTAGCATATTATATAGAATGTACTCAGTAAATGGAGTAGTGCTGTGAGTTGTAGGAAACAGGGATGTATATTTAATTATTTGGCACATATTGCTAATTACCTGAATCTGGTTTCTTACCTATTTTAAACATTTCTAAACTATAAGTAGATTACAGTAGTAGAACAGATACCTGAAAGCTTGCTTTCTTTAAAGCAGATCTGATAACTGCAATTTGTCTTGTGAGGCTGAAGTGATAATATATTGAGTGAAAGTAAAATTTCCTCAAACTTAGCACAATTTGGTTATATTTTCAAATTGACCTAATTTAAATGCTGCTAACTTCTTATCCCCATATTTAAAGAAATAGGTAGATCTGGCCCATCCTTGTTTATTTTTCTTCTGATTTTGATATTTGAAGGAAAGAAAGTTAATCTCGGTGCTCTGTTCTCTTGGAGTTTCATCTCATTGATGCAAGTATTTGGCTGTTAGAGCCTTTTCGAGGTAGTAGATATTTCTGTTAATAGTGTGAGGGAGATGACTGGAGATGATGAATAGGGAGTGTTTGAGAAATGACCCAGAGTTGGTGGACAGGTTCTTTGTATGGGATCCCTACATGAATGAAATTCAGTAGAGTGGTTTGAAGATGTAGGTGATAATTATGTTTCTTTATACATTTGAGAAGGCAGGTAGCAGCGTTCTCCACAAGCTGGAGTCTGGAGAGCAGGCATTTCACGAGGCCCTAGAGAAGGGAATTACAGCAGTCAAAGAAGGAAGAGATGTAAGTATGGATGAGGGTTTTCCATAAGTGGAGTGAGTGGTTTTCCATGAGTGGAGTTGAGGCAGTTGTATATATAAGGCAGGTTCGGAATAATTTAGGAGCAGATAGAGCCTTGATAAGCAGGTCGGGTTGACGAGAGGATTAAGAGCTTTTGAAGTGTGGCGTGAGAGAGGGCATTTTTAAGTTTTTAACACTTATTCTTATCCAAACTAATTTAGCCATTTCTTACTGCAGGAGGTTATGTTGGGAGGCCTGGGAGATGGGAGGTGGGGAAAGAAAACTCCATTAGGCTACTTTTCATGTCATATCTTTCTGGATGATTATTGGTGAAAAGACTGGACAGTGTCAATTAGTTTATATAAAGCTTATTAAATCGAATATAATATATTCAAAGTAATTGCATATAAGATATTTGTAGTTCCTAAGAGCTGTTGACTGTAGGCATAAACTGTTTTTTAAAACATATGCTATAGCATGTTAACATAGCAGTACCTCTGTACTAAAAGTTTGTGGAGTGAATACTTCTCCGTTTAAGTAGCCATCTTAAGTAAAATTTTTAAAAAATATACTTCTGTGATACCCACACTTATTGATCAGCCACAGTAATTTTCTTGCTGTTTTTTTTTTTCTTGAGTTACCAGGTATATATTAAGTATATTCTTGAATTTCATTAATTTATTGAATACATAAGGGGAAAATGAGGGTTATTTTCCATTTGATTCAGTTTGAAAACTGATTTATCATATGAAATTTTTACCTTTGTATATAAATCTTACCTTTCAGTTAATCATTTACTGATTTTTAGTATTCTCATCATTGTTTAACACGATGGGGTTAGACGAGGGCTAGCATTTAAAAACACAGCAAATTCAGCTGAATCTGCTGCATGTGCTTGTTATATAAAGTAGATGGTTCACAAATTGAGGTCTTTAACTATTATTGTTAATAATGAATTTTTGGTGACCCAGAGGACTAGTGACCTTGATATATCAGTGGTTGAGAGTTCCTGCTTTAGTTTGGTGGCAAATACTGTCTTCCTTAAAAAAGAAGTGATTTTACACGAGGATACTAGGTTCTGTTCTATATAGAAATAACAATTCCAGTTATACTGATAGCTATTATTTATTGCTTAGTATGTATAGACACTGTAGAAGAGTTTGCATATATTATTTAATCCTTTCAACTAGCCTTACGAGGTAGTACTATGTATAGCATCTCCGTTTTATTCCTGGGCCTGGAGAAGTTAAGTAAGTTAAGGGATAGTTAAGGGCATAGTAGGAATGTGAAATATATCTTTCTGCCTTCCGGGTTTGGCTTTTAAGTACTTACTGTGTTACACTTGAAAGCAGGCAGTTTGTACTTACTGATTGCAAGTGTGTAGAATACCACAGAGAAATTACCTATATTCTGGTTAAAGTTCACTTTCTGAGGGTATTCTAGCAACTATGTTTGACTGTCTGGAAAGAGCACTACTCTTAAACATAGTGGTAAATTTATTTTAGGTATTTCCAGTGCATTTGGCTAGAATGGATAAAGGTATACTTTTACTACTCAGTGTTTTCAATGACTAGTATTGAATTATAAAAGATATTAAGACAGTTTATGGCTAGTTTCTTCTTTGGGTAGCTTGACAAGTTATTTCTCATTTGGAAATATTTTGTTGATTTTCCCTCTCTGATATTATTCATTGTCTTTTCTTTTTAAGTAAATATATTCTTCAGGTAAAGTGACTCCTTTTTTTAAAGATTTTATTTATTTATTTGACAGAGAGAGAGATCATGAATAGGCAGGCAGAGAGAGAGGGGGAAGCAGGCTCCCCGCTCAGCAGAGAGCCCGATGTGGGGCTTGATCCCATCACCCTGAGATCATGACCTGAGCTGAAGGCAGAGGCTTAACCCTCTGAGCCACTCAGGTGCCCCTCACTGTCTTCTTATTAGAGTGATTGTTTATTTATGTAGCCAGTTTTATAATGGAAGATGCCCCTGACAGAAAGAGAATTATATAGACGATTATAAGAATTATAACACACTTGAGTTGTGCTTACTGGCCAAAGCAATGAGTTCCCCCTCGTAAGGTCCAGTCTCTTCCCAAAAAATTTCATCTGAATCATTTAGAAGTTAGGTGACATTTTCATAGTTAACACCTTAAGGCAGAATTTCTCCCCCTTTTCCAGCACTTATATTAAAATCACTTCTTAAATGCACCTGGAAATTGGAGAGGTCAGTTTTAAGTCTTCGTAACTATTCAGTCTATAAAACTGATTGGTTAGGGAATGAAGATTCTTTGATGTTAACTAACTGCAGTGTGCAGGCTTTTCATTGTTTACATTCTTATTCCTATTTCTAGTGATATACTAAGATATTCATAAGTTTATGCTTTAAAATGTTAAGTTTGGTTTGCAGTTTTCTTGCAACATGGGAGAGTGGCAGTTACTTTCTGTTAGGAAAATTATCTTAGGAAATGAAGTAAAAAATGAGTTGTTTGCGTTAAAATTTTCTTAGAATGATGTATCTTTGATAATGTCAGTTAACAGTTATATTAAATTTTGATTTTCAATTTCCTCTTATTTATGTAGATTAATGAACTTTCTGAGGAAGAAGAGGAAGATGAAAAGCTGGAACATATAGAAGAACTTCCAGAAGAGGGTGCAGAAAAATCAAGTGACATGGCAGAGGTGGTACAGTTAAGGATGACTGAGAACATCCTGGAACCAAATAGTGTTACAGCATCAACAAGGTAGTATTTCAGTTGAAGGAACCTTAGCTTTTGAACATTTTATTCTAGGTGTAGATTCACTGAAGCATTGTAACAATGTGTGAAAGATTGATTTGTGTATGGGGGCATCTGGGTAGCTCAGTCAGTTAAGCACCTTCCTTTTTGGGTTCAGGTCATGATCCCAGAGTCCTGGGATGGAGCCCCACATTGGGCTCCCTGATTGGGGGGAAATGTGCTTCTCCCTCTCCCTCTCTTGTGCTCATGCACGCTCTCGCTCCATCTCTCTCTCTCACGTATTCTCTCAAACAAATAAATAAAATCTGAAAAAAAAAAAAAAAGATTGATTTGTGTATGAAAAAGAGCAACAGGAGCGCCTGGGTGGCTCAGTCATTAAAAGAGCTCTGTCTTCAGCTCAGGTCATGATCCCAGAGTCCTGGGATTGAGCCCCGCATCGGGCTCCACTGCTTCTTCTTCTCTCACTCCCCCTGCTTGTGTTCCCTCTCTATCTGTGTGTCTCTCTGTCAAATAACTAAATAAAATCTTTAAAAAAGAAAAAAAAAGCAACAAGAAAATTTTAAGCGAACTTGCTAAAACATTTCAGGTATTAGCCTTTATACCTTTTTTTTTTTTTTAAGATTTTACTTATTTGAGAGAGAGAGGGTGAGAGAGCACGAATAGGGGGGGCGCAACAGAGGGGGAGGAAGAAGCAACTTCCCACTGAGCAGGAGCCCGACATGGGGCTCGATCCCAAGAAATGTAAAAGGTTATATTTTCAAAAAGTAGTCTAAATGCTAGGGGCACCTGGGTGCTCAGTTGGTTAGAGCATCTGTCTACCTTCGGCTCAGGTCATGATCTCGGGGTCCTGGGATCGAGGCCCGCTCAGTGGGGAACCTGCTTCCTCCTCTCTCTCTGCCTTCTTGTGATCTCTCTCTCTGTCAAGTAAATAAATAAAATCTTAAAAATAAATAAATAAAAATTAAAATAAAAAAAAATGACTGACTCCAAAGACCTTTGTTAAAATTCATTATACCTATGGGCATTTACCATGTTGTAAGTTAAAACAGCATGTTCAAGCCACTGGAAGTGTTTCTTTGTAAAGTTGTGTTTGGGAAGATGCTTATATACAGCTTTTTATGACCTAAGATTTTGTTTGTTTGTTTGTTTCTATGTGGTTTTTTTTGGTTTGTTTTTTTTACCTAACAGTTTTTGACTGATAAATTCCTTCTCTTTTATTAGTTTTAGGTCAGCAGTTCTGAAACTTGATCTTACATTTCCTTTAACACTTAAAAGTTATTTAGGTCCCAAAGAATTTTTCTTTCTATGGGTTGTAACTATTGGTATTTACTGTATTAGGAATTAAAAATAAGAATTTATATATATTTTTAAAGTAGCAATGAACCCATTATATATAAAATTTTTATTTTTTTTTAAAGATTTTATTTGTTCATTTGAGATAGAGACAATGAGAGCACAAGCAGGGGTAGAAGCAGAGGAAGAGGGAGAAAGAGACTCCCGGCGGAGTTGGGGAAGCAGCACATGGGGCTCAGTTCCAGGACCTGGAAATCAAGATCTGAGCCAAAGACAGATACTTAACCATGTGAGGCACCCAGGTGCCCCGTAAAAATTTTAAAGATTTTATTTATTTATTTGACAGAGAGAAACACAGCCAGAGAGGGAACACAAGCAGGGGGGGTGAGAGAGGGAGAAGCAGGCCTCCCGCCGAGCGGGAAGCCCGATATGGGGCTCGATCCTGTGTCTCCAGGATCATGACCTGAGCTGAAAGCAGTCGCTTAACCAACTGAGCCACTCAGGCGCCCCAATGTAAAAATTTTAAATGTAACTGTTTCCAAAATCTCCAAAAACTTTCGTGAAAAATTTTTCAGTGGCTTGCTTTATATTTTTACTGATATAAATGTCTTTAATGTCTCACTTAGTAGATGACAGCTGAACTCTTGCCTTTTCCTCTGCATTTGTATTCCTTGTTGTATGTTATTTTGGTTAAAGTATGTGAAGAAAATTTGCCATCACACCGTAGTTGGAAATAGAACATTCATAGTCTTTTCAGGTAACTGTGTGTCCATTCTTTGATATTAGACCAAAACATTGTAAGTAGCAGCTTCTTCAAAGTTATTTGTATTGTGAAACCTGAAACCATACCTGTGTTTTGGTTTTTTTTTTCTTTCAGCTCTGATCTTTTCCTCTGTCTTGTCTTGTGTTGTGATTATTTTATTGATGCTTGATTTTCTAACATGGTATATTAGGCATTTAGAAAATGCGGCTTTAGAAAGTTACTCAGCTCTTCCAAATGATGATACATTTTGTTACATAATATCAACAGTTCACATTCTTTAATACCACCACTGATTATATAAAAAACGTCTTTTAAGGACTGGTACATTAATAAGTTTATGGTAAAAATAAAAGGTTTTCCAGAATTCAAATTTTTTTTTTTTTTTTTTAAGATTTTATTTATTTGACAGAGAGAAACACAGCCAGAGAAGGAACAGAAGCAGGGGGAGTGAGAGAGGGAGAAGCAGGCCTCCTACAGAGCAGGGAGCCCGATGTGGGACTCGATCCTGGGGTCTCCAGGATCATGACCTGAGCCGAAGGCAGTCGCCTAACCAACTGAGCCACCCAGGCGCCCCATCAGAATTCAAATTTTTGCTTGAAAACTCAAATTTTATCAGTACTGTCATTTGCTTTTCTTGAAGTCTCAGTCTTAACTCATTTTTGAGAAGATGTTTGCCAGATATTCAGATTGGAATAACTACAGTTTGTCAGCCTATCTTTCAACTGAAAATGGTGTTCTGTGATAAAACTTCAGCTTGGAATTCAGACAAGACAAGCATTGTACTATGTTATACAGCAGAAATGTTTTATGTGTGCTTCCATTTTGTGACACCAAATGCTAAAATGAAGTGTACTCAGGGCTGAGATAAAATTAATAGTTTTTATTGCTTCTTCATTAAGTACTGGTCCTCTATTAAAAAAATTACAGGCGGGTGGTGGTAAAGACTGCAGTGGCCATGGTATAGTCTGTTTCCACTTGCCTGGATTTATGCTGAGACATTTTTTTCTGCCATTGATTTTTGTATCATCGTGCAAATGTCATCACAGTGAAAAAGGCAAATACTATAAAAATAACTTTGGTCTTTTAGTTCACAGACCACCCCTTGACAACCAGTGGTTTAAGTATTTGTGTAGCAGTGGTATTGATTGGTCTGTTTATTCATTCTCCCTGCTTCCCTCCCTCCCTCTCTTTCTTTAAGATTTTATCTGACAGAGAAAGTGTGTGCTTGCATATGCACAAGTGAGGGGAGGGGCAGAGGAAGGGGGAGAAGCAGGCGCCCCACTTAGCAGGGAAACACAACACAGGGCTTTCATCCCAGGATCCTGGGATGACCTGTGCCAAAGGCAGACACTTAAGCGACTGAATTACCCAGGTGCCCCAATGTCTGTTATTTCTTTATATTGTTTGCTGTTAGTCATGTTTTATAATAGCTGACCTGACGGGAGAGAGGAAAAAATGGTGGGGTTTAGGTTTAAGTAGCTGAGGGTACACAAAAAGCATCAGTCTTATCCATGAGGTTCATGGAAATCTCAAGATTAGTTTCAAAGTGCCTTTAGAAAGCATAAAATGTGCTTTCTATTCACATGTTTGTTATTTAGCTTTGCTATTTAAAGGTACAGATTTTAGGGGAATTTTTACCTTTAAAAAACATTTTTTAAAAAGGTTTTATTTATTGGAGAGAAAGCACAGGGTGGGGGCAGGGGCAGAGGGAGAGGGACAAGCAGAATTGCTGCTGAGCAGGGAGCCCAATGTAGGACTCGATCCCAGAACCCTGGGGTTATGACCTGAGGCGAAGGCAGATACTTCACTGACTGAAGCACCCAGGCGCCCCTACCTTTAAAATATTTAAAGTTGGTGGGACAGTTCTGAACAAGTCTTAACTTTTTCTTTTTTAAATGTGCCTCATAATCTTTTACGTAGGCTTCAGGTTTAGGCAAATTTTAATTTATGCACATGTTTACAGAAGTACACATTAGACAGTTAATTGGCCTTACTGTAAACTTTTTTTTTTTTTAAAAGAGAGTGTACACATACGTGCATGTGTGAGTTGCGGGTTGGGGAGCAAAGGGAGAGAGAGAATCCCAAACAGGCTCTACACCCAGAGGAACCTGACATGGGGCTTGATCCCATGACCCTGAGATGATGACTTGAGCTGAAATCAAAAGTAAGAGGCTTAACTGACGGAGTCATCCAGGTATCCCTACAGTTGTGCTTTTTTTTAAAAAGAGTTTATTTGACAGAGAGACAGCGAGAGAGGGAACACAAGCAGAGGGAGGAGGAGAGGGAGAAGCAGGTTTCCCGCTGAGCAGAGAACCCGACATGGGGCTCGATCCTGGGACTCTGGCATCGTGACCTGAGCTGAATGCAGATGTCCCTCTTTCTTTTTATTCTTGTCAAAGATATAGGAAATTCCTAAGTTGTTGGGGAAAGTGAAGAAAGGGTTTTTGTTTTTGACTTGAAAGGGGGATATGTGATTTTTGTTTTGTTTACATAAATTTGCTTTCTGAAATCACTGTTTTTTTAAATGATAATTTGGCATGGTTTTGGCATAAATTATATGGAAATCGTCCTAACTTTAGAATAGAAAAATTAACCACTAATGCTTTTTTTGAATATGGATAATATATGAACAGTAGTAGTACTGTACCTATTGTACTTCTGTTTTATCAATTTCATATTTGTCGTCACATATCCTTGAATTAGTATAGTATGAATAATGAAGACAATACAGATTGGTTTTTCTGCTTTATGGTGGATAAGGCTGAAATATTTGTATAGACGTTCTACCCCTATTCAGAATTTTGTGCCCTTTTTCCTATGTCCTGCAAAAATTGCACCAACTTGGGAAGAATTTTGCAGACTCTTGATTAGGTCTCTCCTTGTCAGTAGTGACCTCATGATGCAGCCTGCTTCCATTTAAACTACAGCTTGATAATTGCTCAGCAGTTTTTATAAGCCCATCACCATCTTTCATGGTGTTTGAAATCTCTTTATCTGATGTTTTTATGGGGAGATAACTTGGATTCAGACTAGCTTGCAGAGCTCTATTGCACAGGTAAAATGATCTGTATCAGATTAAATTGAAGCAGAGTTGCAGTACTTTTATTAAAGTGTTGTTTGTAACATTAAATATTGGTCATTGGGAAATTGAAATAATAGTATTTCCCTATGATTATTGTATTTGAATTACGAAATCTTGTAATTGGAATAAATGGCTGCAAGATTAATTTTATGTAATGTTCTCAAGAAGATTAGATGATGGGGAGCCTGGGTGGCTCAGTCGGTTAAGCAGCTGCCTTTGGCCCAGGCCATGATCCCAGGGTCCTGGGATTGAGCCCCACATCAGGTTCGTTGCTCAGCAGAAAGCCTGCTTCTCCCTCTCCTTCTGCTTGCTGCTCTGTTTACTTGTGCTCTCTATCTCTCGTCAAATAGATAAATAAAATCTTAAAAAAAAAAAAAAGATTATGTGCTGGTAGGCAGATTTAAAAATAGAGTTTTAACAGAAGGGAGAAAAAGGTCAGAGAATGACTATAAGCTTTTAATGTTATACTTGACTGAGGACTTTAAAATATGCATGATCCTTATAATTTATTGTTCTTTTAGTCAATCTTCTTGGGGGAGGGTTAGTGAAAACAGCGTAAAGGTGGTCTTTATGGCATCTGTCTATATAGTATTATGTAATTTAACCTTAACTTTGTCTGCAGTTGTTTTTCTTATGTTTTTGTTAACCAGAACGCACATCCTTATGATACCTATGCTATTTTGTTGCTGATACACATGGCATAACTATTGATAGTTTTTATAGGCGTAGATAGGTGTTAGCCATGGTTTGTGGGTAAGTGCTTTTCTACCCAGAGAAATTGGCTACAGTCTGAAAATACAGATAATTAAATTCTTTGAAATGTGAAAACCGATCAGTCCTTTGTCCTTTACAAACCCAGAGAATGAAGTAGTACAGTCAGCTTTGTAGCATGAATGACAGTCTGAAGTCTAGGGGGCACCTGGATGGCTCAATTGTTAAGCGACTGCCTTCGGCTCAGGTTATGATTGAGGAATCCTGGGATCGAGCCCCACATCGGGCTCCCTGCTTGCGGGGGAGCCTGCTTCTCCCTATCTCACTCCTCTGCTTGTGTTCCCTCTCTGGCTGTGTTTCTGTCTGTCAAATAAAATCTTTTAAAAAAATGCAAAATCTATTTATTTGTTTTATTTACTATGCTTTTTAGGGTGGAAAAAGCATTATTGAAAGGAGCTGTTTATTTGATTGTCACTGCATATTCTTTGGAGCTAAAGAACTTTTACTGATGGGGCGCCTGGGTGGCTCAGTTAGTTAAGCGACTGCCTTCGGCTCAGGTCATGATCCCGGAGACCACGGATCGAGTTCCGCATCTCCCTGCTCGGCAGGAAGGCTGCTTCTCCCTCTCTCACTACCCCTGCTTGTGTTTCCTCTCTGGCTGTGTTTCTCTCTGTTAAATAAATAAAATCTTTACCAAAAAAAAAACTTTTACTGTTACAGTATCATTAAAAAGCGGTAGAAAACAAAGATTAATTCCTCTGCCTGTACATCCAATATAAGACCATTAGAACTTTTCTTCTTTTTGGCTCTTTTGGAAACTGAAACATTTTATTAAAGTTTAGTCGTCTTGAAGGGTGGAAATAGATCTAGCAACTTTTACTTTTTTAACTTATTAGTATGGGTAAGAGTTTTTGCTGGTGCTGATAAAAAATGGTAGACTTTTGGGCCTTACCTCAGAGGTTTAAGGAGGGCCCAAGAAATCTGTTTTTTAAAAGCTTTTTTTGAATAAATGGAAAATAACTAATAATAAAGAAATAGGCATAAAACAAATGTATAGCAAAATCAAGTTAGTCAAAGCATCTGTCTACCTGTATAACCACCAACCAGGTCTAGAAATAAACATTGATAGCACCCCAGTAAGTGTTACAGTCCTGATCTCCACCCACCCACCCACCAACTAAAGAAAACTACTATGTTGAATTTTTTTTTGTCAGTATATAGCCTTGTAAAACGTTTTTTTCTTACTATTTAAATTCAGTTGACATACAATGTATTACTAGTTTCAGAGGTAGAGTTCAGTGATTCATCAGTTGTATTTAATACCCAGTGCTCATTACATCATGTGCCCTCCTTATTGTCTATCACTCAGCTGTCCCAGCTCCCAGCCCTCCTCCCCTCAAGCAGCCCTCAGTTTGTTTCCAGTGATTACGAGTCTCTTATGGTTTGCCTTCCTCTGATTTCATCTTGTATTATTTCCCTCCTCTTCCCCTATGCTTCTCTGTTTTGTTTCTTAAATTCCACATACGAGTGAAATCATAACGATAATTGTCTTTCTTTGATTGACTTATTTTGCTCTAGCAAATGGCAAGACTTCATTATTTCTGATGGCGGAGTACTATTCCATTGTATAGATATACATCACATCTTTTTTTTTTTTTTTTTTTTTTTTTAATTTATTTGACAGAGAGAAACACAGCCAGAGAGGGAACACAAGCAGAGGGAGTGAGAGAGGGAGAAGCAGGCTTCCCGCTGAGCAGGGAGCCCGTGTGGGATTCGATCCCAGGTCTCCGGGATCATAACCTGAGCCGAAGGCAGTCGCTTAACCAACTGAGCCCCCAGGTGCCCCGATAATACATCACATCTTTATCCTTTCATCTGTTGATGGACATCTGGGCTCTTTCCATAGTTTGGCTATTGTCGACTTTGCTGCTATAAACATTGGGGTGCATGTACCCCTTTGGATCATGACATTTCTATCTTTGGAGCAAATCCCTGTAGTGTATTTGCTGGGTTGTAGGTTAGCTCTGTTTTCAACTTTTTGAGGAACCTCCATACTGTTTTCCAGAGTAAATCTGATAATATTAATTTCAAACTCTGTTCCTTATGTCAGTTAGTGTTTGTGTTGGCACATTTATAGGGGATCTTCATAAAACTAATTACGTTTAGTTTTTAAAAATAACTTTATTGAAGAGTCACATATATACAGAGAAGTCCAGAAATCATAAAATCATTGAATTATCAAACAATAAAATTGTATAAGCACTACTTGGATTATTTGTTCCTTCTCAAATGCTCCTTGTCCCTGTTTGCTGAAGTAGCTGCTATATGCCTTTCCTAGACTTTTTTTCCTGTTAATGATTTTTTCCTTTAAAAATCAACTTTGAGGTTTTAACCTTCACTCACTAACATGTACTCATTTGATAAATGCACACATACGCATATATATATACCTGTTAAGTAGCACCACAGTTAACACAGACTATTTCCATCACCCAGTGTTTGGGCCCCAGACTGCCACTGATCTGCTTCCTGTTATTATATATTGTATACATAGGTTAAGCCTGTTTTAGAATTTCATGTAAATAAAATCTCCTACAGTAGGTATTTTTTTGTGTTTGGCATCTCTGCTTGGCATAATGTTGAGATTCATGTTGCATGTTTCAGATGTTTGTGCCATTGATATTTTTAAAAGTTTATTTTTTTAAAGATTTCCTTTATTTGACAGAGAGAGAGCACAAGCAGGGGGAACAGCAGAGGGAGAAGGAAAAGCAGGCTCTTGGATCAGCAGGGCCCAATGCAGGGCACGGTCCCAGGACTCTGGGATCATGAACTGAGCCAAAGGCAGACGCTTAAGTGACTGAGCCTCCTAGATGCCTCTGTGTACCTTTTATTTAAAAAAATACTGAGCATATTTATTGTGAGGGATGCCTCACACCTTGTGTCTGCTTTCACCTGTTTGGGTTGATACCTTTCTTTGGCTGTTGTGAATAAAGCCTCTATGTCAATGGAATTATGCTTTCACTTCTCTTGAGTAAATACCCAGGAGTACAATTGCAGGCTCATTTGGTAAGTTTTATAAGGAAGTGCCAAACTGTTTTCCAAAGTGGTTGGGACGTTTTAAATTTCCAGCAGCAGTATAGGAAAGTTTTAGTTGCTTCACATCCTTACCTTAACACCACTTTGATTTTAATTTTAAACATTTTAGTGGTATCCACATCTCATTGTGGATTTCAGTTAAACTTTTAACTGTGGTAAAAATGATGTTAGCTATATTTTTATAAGTATCACTAGAAACTGGTGCAGAATTTGCTAAGGAAGGCTTATTAATGGTACAATGAATGAAGTAGTATGATTTTAGTATGTTTTGCCTTTTTGTAACTTGAGAACATCCTCTGATTAGTAGCATATTGCTTTTACTTTTTTTTTTTTTTAAGATTTTTTATTTATTTGACAGAGAGAAACAGCTAGAGAGGGAACACAAGCAGGGGGAGCAAGAGAGGGAGAAGCAGGCTTCCCGCCGAGCAGGGAGCCCGATGCCGGGCTCGATCCCGATCGTGATCCGAGCCGAAGGCAGTCGCTTAACCAACTGAGCTATCCAGGCGCCCCGCATATTGCTTTTACTTTTGACAAGGAGTACAGAGTGAGCATTGAGGCCTCATTCTATCCTAGATGAGGTTGTTTTGTTGCATAGTAGTCTACTTTTTTCCCTTTAGCCTTGGAATATAGATCAGTGTTTCTCCAAGTGAGAGTACCAAATAAAGTAGTTGGCCACACACACACACACACACACACACACGTATGTATATTTAGTTTTTTGTGTGAAAATGAAATTTTTAGGAAATTAGAATCCTGCTCTGCCAGAAATGAACCTAAAACTTGGTGCTTGCTCTCCTGGTTTTGTCAAGGTAGTGCAATTGTGGCGCTTTTCAACACTTTTTTATAGTTACTTAGTACTGAAAAGTTTTTATAACTTATGTCTTTCTTTGATTACAGTACCCATTTATCTCCCATCAACATCTTACCGGCCTCTGCGGAGTAAGTAATATATATACTTATAGAAGACCATTTTTTTTTAAATTTAAAAATATTACTTAACTGTAGAAATGAAAATCATATATTTATTAAATGAAAACATGTTTTAAAAAAGAAAGCCATGTATTTATTGTGCTTTACTTTAAGGGAAGGATAGTATGTAAGGCAGTGAAACTAGTTAATATTTTATGTACCACAATAGGAATAAATGAAGAAATGTATTGCCTAATATATAAAATAAAGATTGAACTTTCTTCAGATGATTTTTTTTGATCTTCTGAAATGATTGAGAAATGTCAGTAGATCTTTTTTAATTAAGTTTTCTTTAAGAAGTAGACTGCATGTAAAAAATATGGACAGGACCCTTACAGTTTCTTTGATTTAGCTGAGTGTTGACAAATTATTTTGTTTGATAAATGTAGCTTTAAAAAGTCTAATTAAATAGTTTTTCTATATATGAGCAAGGAATGAATTACTGGGACAACTGATCTTTCCCACCTTAGTAGTAATAGTGATATGATTGATTTGTATAATAATTTCTTTTAAAAATTAATCCATTATCATGTATTCCCTTTATGTGTTTCTTTTTATACTCTAGTGTACCCATTTAAATACTCTTATAATTTGTTTTATTACTCACGTTTTAATGTTTGTAATTATAAGGCTAAATGCCCAGTTAGGGTGTCTGCTTCTCACTAAAATATATTCTGTTTTATAGCATTTTAGAAAGAACAATTAGAGCAGCTGTGGAGCAGCACCTTTTTGATCTGCAGAGCAGCATAGATCATGATCTTAAGAATTTACAACAGCAAAGTCTGGTGTGTAATAATGAAGCAGAAAGTTTTAATTGTGCTGGGGAAGGATCTAATAACCAGTAAGAAACTTTTATAACTTTTCATTTCACTGTTATCTTTTAGAGTTATGAAATTGCTTAAATTATCTTTTAAAAACCATAGTTTACTTAAATAATGGGATCTCAAGGGTTTCTGAAAGTGTGTATGGAAAGTGACTTTGTATATAAGTTGCATGTACTCACTAAGTCATTCATTATGGCAGTAGACATTAAGTCCAGTACTGCCACGTTTTTCTCCCTGAACATCAGATGAAGTAGTGAGCTTAAACCTCACTGTGTTGTATGAAGAATAATGTTAAAAATAAAAAGGAGACCTATACTGTGTGCAACAAATGGTCACACCTTGAGAGGCCTGGAGTGATCCAGACAGCTAGGTGCAGGGAGAGCAGATTGGCATCGCTTGTGTTGCATTTAGTCATTGAGTGAAATGGTGAGCAGGATCATCCTTTGCTATTTAAATTTTATCCCCTGTCACCAGCTACTATCCTGCTGCCCTCCCTGCATGCTTTTTTTTTTTTTATCGTTTAGCTATTAATAGTTTAATTTTGTATTAGTTAAAAATACCTCTGTGGGGGCGCCTGGGTGGCTGTTGGTTAAGCAACTGCCTTCGGCTCAGGTCATGATCCCGGACCTGGGATTGAGTCCCTCATCAGGCTCCCTGCTCGGCGGGAAGCCTGCTTCTCCCTCTCTCACTCCCCCTGCTTCTGTTCCCTCTCTCACTGTTTTTCTCTCTGTCAAATAAATAAATAAAATCTTAAAAAACCCACAAAACTCTGTGTACTACGTGATTTGTGATTTTATTCTACTCTTCATCTGACTTGTTACCTTTATGTGGATGAAAGGCCTCATCTCCTTTCTTATTACCTCAGCCCTGTACTTGAGGGGTATGTAGGTGTCTTTCTTTGAGACCATAATACAACGATTTTATAGTTTTTATTTACCAGATTTTATATGGAAGACAAAAGAGAAACATGAACCCAAATTTGGAGGATTCACAGTAGGTTAAAAAAAAAGAAAGATTATTGTGTAAAGTGTTTTTTCCTTTCTTTTTTTTTTTTTTTTTTAAGAATTAGATTTTTACAAGGCCAAGTATGTGTAGTACACTAGAATAGCTATTAAATATGAACTGAAACTGAAAAAATAATGAATCTGAAAACCAGTGGTTGCAGTATGTTTATTTTAGGAATACCATATTTTATAACTGCAGGTGTGCTGTGTATCTGAATAGACGGTATCACTAGCCCGCGCGGCTCTGTGGCCTTGATTTGTAGTGCTTTGAAGGCGTGATTAGAACTGATAAAACTGGATTAACCTAGGGACTATTTGGGCTGAATATGAAGGAAAAAAGCAGTATCTGGAAAAAAAAAAAAAGAGTAACTAGAAATTGGAAACTGTGGAGAACTGTTTCAAAGCATGTAATTAATATACATAGATACCTTGGTGTGTGTCTTTAGCTTAGCTAGAGATCCTGAAACCCATGCCCGTGCTTAGACAATCTTCTTATTTTTATCTCTGGGGAAGTAACTCCTGTTCTTCATTGATGATGGTATTGTCTTTGTAAACAAAAGCCTGCTGCAGTATTTTGCATATTCTAAACTGTGTAACATGAAAAATCTGCAGCAGGAAGCTGTTCCTATCATGCTTGATAAGGTATTGGACATTTTTGTTTCTAGTGCTAGATTTGTATTTTAATTGGAACTGTTCATTATAATTGAGAGTATGCATTTGTAAGGGAAATATTTTGACACATAAATTATTCTTTCAGCGATTCATTTGTTTTTGAAAATTTTCAAAGGGAATAACAAAGTAGCTTTCTTATAACATTCCTAGAGAGATAAAAATCAACTAGTGTGTTCAATAACTTGATTTGGCAAAGTAAAGAAAGTGAAGTTTTATGAAAAGGACACATTTTCTTTAACAAGTGAAAGTTTCAGATCATTATTGATATTTATTTATTTTAAAGGCATTACATACTTAATATTTGGCCTGATCTGGTTTTTTAATCTTCATTACTAGGGTTGATATTGCTGATGATATTATTAATGCCAGTGAAAATAATAGAGACTGTTCAGAACCTGTGGCTAACACTAATTTAGACAATGAAGTTATGCAGCAAGAATTTGTATTTGAGGATGAAGAAAATAACCAGGTAAGAAATGCAAAGACTAAAATCTTTGTTTTAGGTTTGCTTGATAAGTACACTGCTGATTGCTTTATGTGTTCCTTTGATACCAGAAGCTGATATATACTTGTCTTGATTATAAATCCCAAGAGCATACTCCTTATCAGTAAAGATCAGGAACCATCATTGGGTAGGGAATTAAGTATAAAATATTTAAGAATATTTGCTTGGAAGGAAACAAATTACGGTGTTAGTTGAGGTGGTTGGTGGTATTATGGTTGAATTTTCTTCATTTTAAAAGCTTTTTTTATACTTCCCAATTTTTTTCTGAAGAACGTGGGATCTTTTCATAGAAAAACCCATGAACATCATTTTAAAAGTGACGAAATTGTTTTCACTGTCATAATTGTCAGTGGTAACATTGCTTTTAAAATAATGTCAATAAATACACAAAGCAGTATTCTTTTAAGACATGGTTCAAAGTTCAGTTTTATTAACATTTTTTCGAATAAGATTCTTAATGGGTAAGGAAGTTTTCTTCAGCATGTTTTCATACTAAACCATAAACTCCAAGGTATAGCTATATAATAAAGAAGTCAGGATCTGTCGACTGAGATTTGTATTCTGACTTTGTCTCATGCTACAACTGTGACTTTGGTCACCTTACGTAACTTTTCTTTTTTTTTTTTTTTTTTTTACGTAACTTTTCTTACCTGCTCTTTGCTTTTCTGTAGATAGGTGGAGAGTAGTAATACTTATGTTAGAGGGCTATTATAAATATCCAAAGAAGTAGAAGTATTATACAGTTATTTTATAAGCTAGGAGGAAACATTTCACACAAGTTAAGCTGTTCCTGCTATTTTCACTGCATTTGCGTATGACTTATATGTTAATGCTTTTATTTCTACTGGTGTATTAGATTAATCTCTTTTCATCAATTCATCATTATGGCTTCTGTAGTTGTCTCCTTGCCCTTTTCTAGATTATCAGTTTCTGCCTCTGTACTGGATCATTTCCATCAGTGTAAAATGTTATTTTCCCATGTTTAGGACTCTTTACCCCACTGTAGTTAAACCCCTATTTTTTGCTTCCTCCTATAGTAAAATAACTTGAGTGTGTTGTCTCTTTTCTTTAATTTTTCTCTTCCCATTCTCTCTTGAAACTCCTTCCGGTAACCTTTTTGCCCCATCATTTCTCTGAAACTGCTTTTGCAAGTTACCAATAATGTCTTTTGCACATTTTACTTGATCTCTGAGTACAATTTGATTCAATTAATTACTTCCACTACCTTGATATGTTTTCTTTTTCTTGGCCTTCAGGATCTCTCACTCCTCTGGGTTTTTTCCTACTTGACTGGCTGCTCTGTTTCTTTGTTGATTGCTTTTTATGTTTTGAACCTTTGAAATTTGGAATGGCTCAGTATCCAGTTCTCAGATTGCTTCTTTTCATTCAATTCCTTGGTAATCTCCCTTAGACTAATGATTTTAAGATGCCATCTACATGCTAAAGATTTCCAAATGTATATTTCTAGGTGAGATCTCTTGACCTTAATTCCTATATCGAATTGTTTTTACTTAACATTTAAATTTGAATATCTTATATGCATTTTGAACGTTACAGACACCAAACTGAACTTATAAAATCTCAGTAAAGGACAATTTCTTCTTCCTTATGCATAGGCCAAAAGCCTTAGGTCATCCTTGGTTTTATTCATAGCACATCCAGCCTTTTACAGAATCCTGGTGGCTATACCTTCAACGTTACCTAGAATCTGGTCACTTTTTACTGTTTCCATTGCCACCATGTAGATCCAAACCCAACATTATTTCACCTAGATTAATAGGTTAGTATAGTCTCCCTGATATCATCTTTGCCTCCCTGTGGTCTTTTCTCAACGTAGCAGCCAAAGTGATTCTTTTAAAAGGAAAAAAAAAATTCTTTTTTAAAGATTTTATTTATTTATTTGACAGAAAGACGGCCAGAGAGGGAACACAAGCAGAGGGAGTGGGAGAGGGACAAGCAGGCTTTCCGCTGAGCTTGATCCCAGGACCCTGGGATCATGACCTGAGCTGAAGGCAGATGTTTAACGACTGAGCCACCCAGGCGCCCCAAAAGGAAAATTATTTATCAATTCTCTTCTTAGAACCTTCTGGTGCCGTCTGGGTATAAAAATATAGGCGTAGGTACTACAAAAAACACTGACTCAGGACATCTTGGTTGCTTACCTGACTTGATTTAACTGTGCCATTCAGGTGCCCCAGATCTGTAGATTTTTAAAGAGATACAACAGTAGAGTAATTTGGACTATTATTGAGGGGTTAAAACTGAAAATCAGTAGCATGATCAGAGCTCACATCAAAATACCTGTTACTATCAGTAAACTTATTATAAAATCAATTCATTTCAGTATTCACAAGCTTTTATTGTTGGTATCTAACAGACTTATAGTTATTTATATCTTCCAAACACTGAGCAGTTTGTGGAATTTAATCTTTTTTCAGAAGTGGAGGCCAGAGATATTTGGGAAAATCTAGCAGATAGCCAAGAAGAAGAGATAGATGATTGTCAATTTGACTTGTGCTATTATGAGATCTCATCGGGTTTTTTTGGTCTTTTTTTTTTTTTAAGTTGACAGAGCACAAGTAGGTAGAGTGGCAGGGAGAGGGAGAGGGAGAAGCAGATTCCCCACTGATCAAGGAGCCTGATTCAGGGCTAGATCCTACGACTCTGGGATTATGACCTGAGCCGAAAGCAGATGCTTAACAACTGAGCCACCAAAGCGCCTCATCTTCCTTGTTTTAAAGATTTATTTATTTATTTGTGAGAGAGAGTGTGTGTGCACTTGGGTGAGCATGCCTGGTATGGGTGGGGCAGAGGGAGAGTGAGTCTTAAGCAGACTGTACTGGTGTGGAACCCTGACCTGGGGCTCTGTGTCACAACTTTGAGATGAAGATCTGAGCCAAAACCAAGAGTCTGATGCTTAACCAACTGAGCCACCACATGCCCCAGGTTTTTTATTTTTTCTTAATACTCTGTCAGGAAACAACCACTCAGTGAAATGTATGCTTTGTTGTTTTTAAATCCCAATCTCTCTTTCTCTTTTTTATTTTTAAAAATTGAGAAATAATTATCATATAACATTATATTAGTTTCTTTTTTTTAAATGTTTATTTATTTGACAGAGAGAGAGCAAGAGAGACACTCACTTGAGCATGAGGAGTGGCAGGCAGAGGGTGAGGAAGAAGCAGGTTCCTCCCCAGGGAACAAGGAGGGAGCTTGTTGTAGGCCTGGATCCCAGGACTCTGGGATCATGACCCAAGCTGAAGGCAGACACTCAACTGATTGAACTACCCATGTGCCCCAACATTATATGAGTTTCAGGTGTACAACATAATGATTTTATATGGGTGTATATTGTGAAATGATCACAATATGTAGTTAACATCCATCACCACACAGTTAAAAAGCTTTTTTTCTTGTGTTAAGGTTTGTAGGATCTACTCTCAGTATATTTACATTTTCTTAAAGATTTTATTTATTTATTTGACAGAGACACAGCGAGAGAGGGAACACAAGCAGGAGGGGTGGGAGAGGGAGAAGCAGGCTTCCTGCCAAGCAAGGAGCCCAGTGTGGGGCTCAATCCAGGACCCTGGGATCAAGACCTGAGCTGAAGGCAGACACTTAACGACTGAGCCACCCAGGCGCCCCTGAAGTATACTTAATAAACTGCATAGTAGGAGTTGACTTAGCAAATGAAATGTGTGGAATGGAGTGGGGATATTTATTAAAAGCAGTAACTAGCATGCTTGAGGAATACTAGGTGGGTGGAGATGGGAAGATGCAGAACTAAAAACAGTGTGGAAGCATTAATGATGGATAGATAAGGAATGGGATGAGGCCACAGAAATTACTAGAAATGCCCATTAGGCTTCAGTTAGCTCCTGGCATTTAGCCCTGACAGCCCCTGAATTTCGACAATATGATTATGCTGCATTTGCTGCTCCCACAAGTATCACTACCACTGCCACCACCACCAGAGCTCTCTGATTTACTTAATGGGGACTAGAGCACCTTAGATTTTCTTATGAGAACCCTGATGGTTTTGGGGAAGAGAAGGTGGGAAGAGTATGGGTTGTTGTGCCAGCCAATCATTTAGGAAAAAGAAAAAACTCTTTTTCCCCATTTACAAAGGAATGAATATTTTGTGTAGAGTAAATTCTGAGGAAGTAAAACATATAAAAAAGTGTATTTCTTTGTTAAATTGAAGTCTGGATCTACTTTAACGTGACCCTAATACCTCTTATTTTTTTTGTCAGAGCATAATGTAGAGGATAACTCTGCTCTTTACCCTGAATTTCATCTCCTTCACTGCTGGTATTGCAGTGTATCAGCTTTTGTCTTCTGTTACTGCATCTTTTTTTTTTTTTTTTTTTTTTTTTTTTTTTTTTTTTTTTTTTTTTTTTTTTTTTTTTTTTTTAAGATTTTATTTATTTGACAGAGAGAAACGCAGCTAGAGAGGGAGCACAAGCAGGGGGAGTGAGAGAGGGAGAAGCAGGCTCCCCGCCGAGCCGGGAGCCTGATGTGGGACTCGATCCCGGGTCTCCAGGATCATGACCTGAGCCGAAGGCAGTCGCTTAACCAACTGAGCCACCCAGGCGCCCCATGTTACTGCATCTTTTATGTTGCCTCTAATTGCCTTTTTTTTCTTAAACTACTTTTCAGTATTCATTTTTAAGAATTATGTTGCCTAGGGGCGCCTGGGTGGGTCAGTTGGTTAAGCGTCTGCCTTCAGCTCAGGTTGTGATTTCAGGGTCTTGGAATCAAACCCTGCGTAGGGCTCCCTGCTGAGTGGGGTCAGGCTCCCTTCTGAGTGGGGCATCTATCATTCCCTCTCCACTGCCTCTCCCCCTCCCCCGCTCATGCTCACATGGTGCCTCTCTCTCTCTCTCTCTCCAGGATATAAATAAAATTTTAAAAATTACGTTGCTTAAATCTGGCTAGAAAGTATGTGGTATGTGGATATTAAAATCAGTCTTTAGATTTGTTTCATTTATTTCATAATAATAATGAATTGTAGGTTAAATTAGAGCTGGTGATGTAATAGTATGCTTTTATAATAGAACTGTGTAAGTTTTTCTTCTAATCTATTTCTTTTGAGTCTCTCATAGTAACTAAGATAGGCAAGTAAGTGATTTTTATACTCATATTTGTGGAAAGGTAGAGCTGGGACTTGAACCTGGCTCTTTGAATAAAACACCAAGGCTTATTTTAAATATTGGGTCTAGTAATGATTATTTCATGGGCCCATATTTAAGACTGCAAACTTATATTCTAGACAGAACAGTTGCTGAAGTCTGATGTTAGATCAGTGGTTCTCACAGTTCGAGTCTCAAGACCTCTTGATAATCTTAAAAGATTGAGTATCCCAGAAGGGTTTTGTTTATGTAGCTATCTGTCAGTATTTGCCACATTAGAAATTAAAATTCAAAAATTAGAGAATGTTTTCTTAAATTCACTCAAGGTACTATAAATACTTTTTTTTAACTTAATAAGAAGCTATATTAAACATTTTGTACTCTGAGGAATGGTATTGTTTTACATATTTACAAATATCATTACTGCTTGTCTGATTTAATAAAAGTCAAGTTGGATTCTCATACCTGCTTCTGCATTCAGACTGTTGCTATAGGTTCTTTTGTTTGAAGTGCATGAAGACAATTCAGCCTTACAGAGATATATAGTTGGGAAAGGGAGAAGTAATTTTATAGCTTTTTCCAGATAATTATGAACTGTCTTTCATATTAAAACTGGACAAGTGGTAGTTTTTTAAGAATCCAGCTATCTGTTGATTTCAGAGGTGATAATTGGAAACATTGAGAATTTTATGTAATTTTAGTAATGCACAGGATATTTGTATTAGACTCAGTGAGTATCTATTTGGGGAAGGAATAGGGATGGGATGGTGTCACTAAACTCATTAGAAAATAGGGGGAGTGTTTGTATGTGTTTCTGAGGTTAACAGTTGTTATTTTGAATGTATATAGTAAAGGGATCTAGTGAACCAAGTGATTCCTCTGTTAATCTCCTAGGAAGTTACCAACTTAACCTGTTTGTGCCTGAGAAGGAGAAGGAGCGCTTGGCAGGTGGGACCAAATGGCTGTCCTTTTTGGAGGAAAGAATTCCAAGGACAGAAAAGGAGTGTGGTAGCAAGAGCAGTACCTCTTCCCTAATAGTGTAGTGAGAATGCAGGCTCTCCCATTTTATACACATGCACACGCACGTGTATGCCTCAGGTTTTGAAAAAGATAAATTACTGTCTTAAAAAGAGATGCCAGCACCTGTAGACTATTATGAAGAATTAAAAGGGGGGCATTTGATTAACTTGTAATCTAATACCGTGATTTAGGTTGGAAATTTCTTCTTACACATGAGTGTTGAGAGCTCCCTTAATACAGCCGTTGTGTTCTTTTTTGTCAGTCTGTAGGTATACTGTTAGAGCCATGCAGTGACCACGGTGATAGTGAAGATGGCTGTCTTGAGGGGTAAGTATTTTTTCTCATTATTCAGTCATTTTGAGAATTGGAGCCTTTTACAGATTTGGGGGTGAGATTTTTAGATGAATTAATCTATTATACATTTTTGATAATCTAAAAAAACCAACTTCTTGTTTTAATGGTAAGCGTAAAGCATATTCACAAACATTCAGAGGAGATACAGATTCAGACAGACACAGTTTTAACTTGGAAAACATTCCAAGGGAAGAACTGAGCCATCTTGGAGACCCTCCAAACTTTCAGTTGACTTGTAGAACAATTGGAACTTTATTGATATTCTAAATATCCCTTTCAGTGAGTTAATTCATAGTCTTGGAACTATGGATAACCAACTGAAAGATTATAGCATATTTGCTTTGCCAGATTTGTACAGGATATTTTTGTTCCCTTTCCAGCTTCTACTTGGTGTATCCCAGTATAGTCTTATACATATATACATATATGTATATATGTTTCTCTTGTTTACTTCCTTGGCCAGCAAAAATGGGAGGGAGATACTGAGGCAATGAGTATTTCAGCCATATGTAGTCTCCATAGATACTTGATAGATACAGTCCCTTTGAGCAGAAGCTTTCTAAAATGTTTTAAGTCACTGAGTAGGTTTTGGGTCCTTTTATCCTTTTTCTGTTTCTTTGAGACATTGCCAAGCAGTGTATTAAAACTTTCTTGGGAAAGATGATTTGATATTCAGAAAACAGATTTATAATGAATGCAGACTAGATCGTAAATACTGAGGATTCTCAAACATTACTGATTTGGTGATAGCTTGTTGACAAGGGTAAACTTGTGTTAATGCCATTGTCTCTCTTAATTGTGAGTAGGAAACCTGTTCTCTGAGGGTAAGTAAATTCTTTGGAGCCATGTCTCTGGAGTGTCTCCATACTCTGAAGGTCCACAGATTTCCTGCTTACAGCAGTTCCTTGTGCTTCCTTTCAGGAGGCAGGAATGATCCTCTTCCAGCCCAGGGAGTATTGGAGCTATGGGCTGAAGATATAAGATAAACAGGCATCCCCAGAATGATGACATCTGGATTTGGTAGAACAATAAGGATCCATTTAGTGAGGACTCAATCTTTTTGGAAAAGCTCTTTCCTCTTCAACTTGTGTATAGGTTAGCAAACTTGTTTTTAGATCCAAAGAGTTCCTTGGTTAGATGGATTACATTTTGCATGCTTAATACTCATGTTTCTCAAATTTAAGTGATTGGGTCTTTTGTAGTCTCAAGGTAGAATGTAGCTCATTCCACCATTTGCTTCCACTCTAAGCAAGGGAAGGTCTTTGAGCTTGCCAGGGAATTTAGTTTATTTCTTATGCTCAGCAAGAATAAGGTAATTATGCATGTAGATGACTTCCACAGTTAGATCAGGACCTGTCTTTTGGGTACACATTGTTAAGGCAGGATAGAAGCAGCATTTGTGTGTACCATTGTAAATAGCCACCATATCTTTGGGGAGAAGAAATTTCCCACAGTAGGTATATTGCTAACCTACTATAATACCAGATGCTCTGTTGACTGCTCAAATAGGGAGAGATCATTTGTGACAGCTTGCTCTAATATTTGTTCTAAATAGGGGTTCATTTTTATGGGGGGTATAAGGTGAATTAAAAATTTTTTAAATTTCCTTTTTATATATTACCATTATGTTTTGAGGAAGAGGAGGTTTAGAATTAGTCCCTTGTTCTGATTGTGATAAAACATAATCAGATTTAAAATATATGACCTTAAAAGAAAATAGACATAGGACCATCATTGTACCTTTAAAAAAATCCTAAAAAAAAAAAAAAAAGTCTCAGAGTGGGGGATAATAAAGCTATTTGGTTAAAACTAATATTTACTTTACAAAATCTTTTTCATTATACATTCGACCCTTTTGGTTTCTATTTCTTGTGGATTTTAATTTTACTTTAAAAAAATGTTTTTCTTTTGTGGGGGGTGATTGTGTGGGAGGGTGGAGAATGTTACTTAATTTTTCTAAACCTGAAGTAATTCTGTGGATCCTTTCAGTAGTGTGTGATTTTCAGATATAGGGCTCCAAAGAATGGGCGTATGTCCAGTTGTCATTTTCTTCTCTCGCATAATAAATGCTAACTATAAGGGGAAGAGAAGAGTCTAGGTAAGAAATGTGCAATGATAGTAACCTACTTATTCCTAAAAGACTAATAACTGTACTTGTATTTTTAGGAAAGAATATGTGTCATTTGACAGTGATACATTGTCACACTTGATTGTGGTAAGATTTTTTTCTTATAGTTCTTACAAATTTGACTAGGTTTAACCTATCAATTATTATATTTGGCCTTTAACTCTTGGGTTGAATAGGTTTAAAGGAGATTCTCTTGCCAAATATTTTACAGTTAAGCAGCAACTTAATTTGTCACTTTTGGTTACAAGTGACTTGGTTATAAAAACATTTTCCTGAATTAGGGATCCAAACTTTGTCTTCTAGTAGTACATAGTATAAAATTGCAAATGTGTCTTTGAAAGTAGTTTGGATGATGGGAGTGGGACAGTTAAGTGTATAGGCACAGTAGACACTAATGGAGACCATATAAGGGTATATACTGCTTGTTTTTAAGCTGGGAGAGAAAAGCTTTGTGGTTGTGAAATGTATTCTTTATTTTAAAATACAGGATTCTAGTAGCAAGATATGTGATTTGAATGCCAACACTGAATCAGAAGTGCCAGGAGGTCAGAGTGTTGGTGTTCAAGGGGAAGCAGCATGTGGAACCCAAATTCCACATTTAGATCTGAAGAATGTTTCTGATGGTGATAAATGGGAAGGTAATTTTAGCCACACGTTATTTTCCTGATACTGTTGTTTGTAACTGAAATTACGTAAAGCAATAATGAGACTACTGCTCTTTTCTGGACAACTTTATTCATTTTGACTTTCTGTCCTGTCATGTGAGAGGAGTGAGTGAGTGTTGTTACTCAGATGTACTAATGAGATTATATAGGGCAACTATCTCATATGAACTAGAAGTCCTTGTCTGGTGTTAGCTTTGAAGATGAAGTTAGAACTGATCAAAAAAATGAAATCCCCCAGTATAGGCTTTTGTAAATTGTTAAACCAGGTTTAAACCAGTCTTTGAAAATCTCAAATGCTAGCACTTAGTGATCTCACCACCTGAAATAGAGGGCTTACATGTAACTACGTTTCCTTTATGATCGTTAGGAAGACTTTTTTTTTCTTTTCCTAAAATGATGTTTGAAGGCATTTCTAAGCAAACACTGCACCGTATCTCCATATCTGTGTATTAGAGTGTATAAGCATGGGAACAGAGTCCTAACAGTTTTTACAAAGGAGAAGAGTTTAAATTTAGTAAGTAAGCCACCTGTATATATGTATTTGTCACAACTCAGCAGATGTGTACTTAAGACTTGTGTTTCATCGTATGTAAGTTTTTCTTTTTTTAATCAAAAGATGCAAAACCTAAATAAATACTGAACTTCAGGGAATGATTTGCATGCTGAAGTGTTTATAGGGAAGTATATCATTCTTGCAGTTTACTTTAAACCTGCCGTTTACTTTGAAATCCATGAAAAAATAAGATGGTTACTGGGATGGATAATTGTTAAAAAGCAAGTATAGTAAAATGTTAATGGTTAAATCTAGATGATTGAAAAAAAAAATCTAGATGATTGGTGTATCGATGGATGTTCACTATAAATTTTTTTCAAGTTTACTGTATATTTATAAACTTTCAAATGTTGGGGGTGGGGGAGTGAAAGTCAGCAACAAATTTGAATTTAGGAGTCCTGTATGATACACCTTCCTAGGTAGAGACATTGAGACAACTCAGGAATCTTCCAGGTCACTTATTTGTTCACTTAGATGAAGTTCCCTTGGTTATCTCACCTTTGGCAAGTTAGCTAATGACATATAGTGATAGTAACAAGAATTGCAGTACTCATAATACCATAGGCTCCTTTTGTTACCTCAAGTATACTCATTTGATCACAGTTGGAGTTTATTTATTTATTTTTAAAGGTGTAGCCAATTTTTTTTTTTAAAGCCCCAACCAAGTCATTGTCTGTGCCAATCTTTATTGCTGTTTCTCCACTCCCCTCTTTTTTTTTTTTTTTTTTTTTTTTTGGTTTTAGATGTTTGGCATGCCTAGTGGCATATTATGTGTCTTAATTTAGAGTAAATCAGGAAGTAGCCTTTGCTTTGTTCTGGGTTATGTAAGATGTTTGGAATTTATGAAGATGCTCCCCAGAATTAGGGGATATGTTAGCATCTTGGTGGCAGTAAAGGTCAACCATCCCTTTCATTTATTTATCCTGACATAGTCACTGAAAAGAAGTGGTCAACAGGGCATCCCTGGAGCCAGCCATAGTAAGAGAGGAGTCTCTGGAAGATGAGGCTGGGATTCTGACAGAGGGCTGATGCTTCTCTGTTTTGGACACAGATAAATAGCCCTTCATACTCTTTGGTCTGGGCATTCTGATCTTAAGTTTGAAGCATAGAGGAGCACTTGTTTCCATTGTCTGAGGAGATAGAACTTTCTTTGTTCAGCTTCAGTTTTCTGGAGGCTTACCTAAAGTGAATTTAATGCTGGGCTCACTGTTTCCCTGTCAGAATCCTCCCCTTACAGCTTATGGTAGAGAAAGAAACTATAGACCTCTGAATTCCAGTGCCTCAGCTCACCTGTTACAAACATGGCTCAACAGCTGTGACAAATCCACGTTGGCCTCCTGCTGGCTTTTACAGGAATAGGGGTCAGTGACTTTCACAGAGCCGGTGGTAGTAGACATTTGAGTGAACTTCTCAGCCATGGACCCTGCATGTACTTGGAAGAGTGGCTGTTAGCAGATTATGTTGTTCCTTCCAATTTGCCACCAATACAAAGATTGATTTTCTGTATCTAGGAATTAGGATGTTCTAATGAAAGTCTCCCTTAAGAGGCCAAATTATTTTAGACCCTAGATACCTTGGAATCAGAGACCTACTTTGTTTGATGAGACTTAAAAAGAGAAGTGGGGTCACTCCAAATGGAAGCCCATCTCCCTCTTCCTTAGTTATATGGGTTTTGTGTTTTGTATTGCTCAAAGGACAGTCAGCAGGATGCAGTTGGCAAGGAGATAGCACATGGCCGTAAGCAGTATGAATTTGTAGCAGCCTGTCAGAAGCTTTTGGCTTTTAATACAAGTGTACAATATCTTCCCTTTAGATTCTCTCCTGCTGAAACTCTTGAAAGAAATACAAGTAGGATCTTTCCAAAGAGCAAAATAAGGGAGATATTTTTCTGACAACTTCATTAAATTGAAACGCTTCAAACAGTACTTGGTTAAGAGTTTCCATTTCTTCAGTTTTATGTTTGAGTTTTAATAAAACAGCACTACTTTGCTTTTTTGCCTTGCTTGCTGAAATGGAAATGTATGTTTGTGTTTGTTTTTAAAGCTTGGTTAGTAGTAATTTCTTTGAATAAAGTTTTTGAGCAGAATGTCTAACTGGTTTTAGGGGAATGTTTTTGGTATCTTTGGCTTTGTGTTAGTTATGTGTATGGTTTGTTCTGACTGTGCTGTGTGTTCACTTTAGTATTTTTTGCCATTTTTTCCATTTTATTAGCGTCATGCCCTATCACTTTTCCCCTCATTGATTTCAAAACAATGCATCTGCAGAGAGATGGGGAGGGTAAGTATGGTTCACCATAGTTTAGTTTTTTTGCCTTTTGATGGTTCACTTTGTTTGCCTTTAGCCCTTCTCCTGCTGTCCCCATATATCAGGAAAACTGTTCTGGGTTAAAAATGATACCCAGAAATAATTGTTTTTGTTACTTCCCTCTTAAAACAGGTGATTTCTCACAAAATGTTTATTACCAGTTATTTGCTGGGAAGCAGGTACAAGGGTTGCTTTGAAAATCACTTTATTGCTGGGTTTATTGTGGGATTGCACGCTTTGTACCCAATTTTTAGTTATCAGATTGATCTGGGCTTTAAAAACTAACTAATGTTCTTACTACCCTGGAAAAATTATGTAATGCTTTAAATTGCTAATATATAAAGCTAAATTACTAAAGTAGCAATCCTTAGCTATTGTGTGAAGAAAAAGAAAACATCAGTCTTGATTTTTGACACTGTCAAGCAATCTTTGCATCCAAAAATACTTAAAAATTCACTTTTGCTATTGTTAGTAGTCATACATCAGTGTTTTAAATTGTAGTTATAAATAAAGTTAATGTGTAGATGGAAAAGTTTTTCCCCCTTTTGGATTCCAGTGATGCTTATATTTTTGTATTTGGAGTATATTTGTGGATTGTATGTGTTCTGTATGTAATCAAACCTTGACATGGGCACAGACATCAAATATATCGACATGGATTCATTTGAGAACACACAGGATAGCTCCAGTAAGATAAATGTGCCTAAGATCTAGTGCTGTTAAATTCTGTCTTGATAATACTGTTGAGTGTTTAATTACTAAGATGTCTATTAAACATAGAAATCCTGTATCAGAAAATAACCACAATTTAATGTTGAGGCCCAGAGGCTGTCAGGTGAGTTAGCTGCTCATTTGGAAATGTTAAGAATTCTTTTGGGGTCAGAGAGCTCCATTTGGTGAGTGTTGTGAATAGCATGGGGAATCGCTTCCTTCCACTTTTAAAATAGTCACGTGATAGTGAGTGATAGCTTATTCATCTGGCAGCTATTGAGCACTGTTTTGTGTTTACTGTTTATAAAACAACTTGAAAAATAATATAATCTAATAAAACCTTAAGAGCTTGACAGTGTCCTTTCTCGCTTTGTGACTGGGTTCAGAAATTTAAGGTATGACTCTATGGGAAAATCGAACTCTGAGCTTAAAAAACAAAAAAAGCATAGAAAATTAGAAACTATGGTAGGCTTTATGAAAATCCTGTATCCCTTTTTTTTTTAAAGTATATAATAAATATTATATGAACCACTACATAATGATAGGATTTAAAGAAAATACAGCTGATAATTGTGTGACTTTTTTTTCCATGTGGAACCAAGAGACCCATGGTACTATTCTTTGTGTTTGTTTTACAGAGCCGTTTCCTGCTTTTAAGTCTTGGCAGGAAGATTCTGAGTCTGGAGAAGCTCAGCTCTCTCCACAAGCTGGAAGAATGAATCATCACCCTCTGGAAGAGGACTGTCCTCCAGTATTATCACATCGTAGTTTGGATTTTGGGCAAAGCCAGCGTTTCCTACATGATCCAGAAACATTGGATTCCTCATCTAAGGCACTTTCTTTTACTAGGTACATTATTTTTATATACACATGAGAGGCGATTCTTAGTGTGTCAGCAGATCCTTTGAAAGATTTAATCCTCCAGAATTTTAAAATTCAAAGCTTTCCCTCTGTATCATGAAAAGTGTTTTTGTAATTTTTTGGCGGGGGCTCATAAATTCTGAGTTCATGAGGTGTAGAGGTTTGCTTTCCATTACACATTTCCTCACAGTGTACATACTCAGTTTTTCACCTGTGACATAACTGAAGTATAGGACTCTGGAAGGGAAGCAGCAAGTGGAACTCACCAATCCCTCATGTTTATATTGTCAAGATTTTTTTTTTTTTTTTTTTAAAGATTTTATCTATTTGACACAGAGAAACACAGCCAGAGAGGGAACCACAAGAGGGGGAGCAAGAGAGGGAGAAGCAGGCTTCCTGCTGAGCAGGGAGCCCAATGTGGGACTCGATCCCCAGTCCCTGGGATCATGACCTGAGCCGAAGGCAGTTGCTCAACCAACTGAGCCACCCAGGCGCCCCTATATTGTCAAGATTTTAAATTGATTCTAAACATCAAAACTTTTCCTTTGCAATTTTTTTTTTAAAGACCTTATTTATCTATTTGACAGAGAGACAGTGAGAGAGGGAACACAAGCAGGTGGAGTGGAAGAGGGAGAAGCAGGCTTCCCGGAGAGTGGGGAGCCCAATGTGGGGCTCGATCCTAGGACCCCCGGATCATGACCTGAGCCGAAAGCAGACAGCCACCTTGGCGCCCCTTTCCTTTGCAGTTTGAATACAAAATGAATTCTGAGCTGCTAGGCATCTTTGTTCTTTTCTGCCTTTGTCCAAACAACTTCTGAGTGATTATATGTTGTTTTTAGCAGTACTTGTGTTAAATGGTGTGGTGTCTGAAAGTATAGTGTAAGGTTTTGTTTTGATTTGGGTTTTTGTTTTTTTGTTTTTTTTTAAACACTACCTGTCCTTTAGTGTTAGGGACTTAATTTTTTACTTTGAAGACTTGCTTCTTGGAAAGGGCATGATGTTTTATCAGGTTGATAAGTCATAGTGTCGATAACTTGAAAAAATTTTTTTGACCAGGTAACTTTTAAAAAATATATAATTGACATATAATATTCTCTTACTTTCAGGGTGCCTTTCTAGCTCAGTCTGTAGAGCGGGTGACTTTTGATCTCAGGGTTGTAGGTTCAAGCCCCACTATGGATTTAGATGTAACTTAAAAATAAAATTTAAAAAATTCTGTTAGTTTCAGGTGTACACCATAGTAATTTGATAGTTTTGTACATTGAAATGAACCCCATCATGGATCTAGCTTCCATCTATAATAACTTGAAATTTTAACTAACACTTTTTTTTTTTTTTAAAGATTTTATTTATTTGACAGAGAGAGACACAGAGAGGGAACACAAGCAGGGGGAGTGGGAGAGGGAGAAGGCTTCCTCCTGAGCAGGGAGCCCAATGTGGGCTCCATCTCAGGACCCTGGGCTCATGACCTGAGCCGAAGGCAGACACCCAGCAACTGAGCCACCTAGGCACCCTTCACTAAT
>PITA01000853.1:0-74053 GCA_004023965.1 Spilogale gracilis
AAAAAAAAAAAAAAAAAGATCAAACACAAAAACACAATTTTATACCCTAAGTATTTTTTAAAAACTCCTCGACAAGGCCATAAAATATATCTTTTTGAATTCAGTCAAGTTAGATTTGTGAGACAGCTTTCGTAGGAGTTGTCTATTCATCAAATTGGATTTAGAAAGTGATTTGTCATCCTAATAGGTTAAATGGGAACAAAATCTAGTCTGAAGTTATATTCTATCATGATATTGAATAAAATTTCCTAAATTTATATGGAAGGCACAATATTTGTTTCCTTATTAAACACAAAAGAATGACTGTAATCCATATGAATTTAATAACTCTTCCATTTAAAAACACATTTTGTAAGCTTTTTATGAAAAATGTAGTCATTTCTTTTTCCTTAGAAAAGATTGTTTTAAAATAGAACTAGTTTATTAAAAATCAATAAAAGTTGAATTAACCAGTTGTTTCTTTTTTGTTTGAAGAAAGCACTTTTTGACAAACTTCATGGGGAATTTATATCTGGGTTATGAGGATGGGTTTGTCCCATGTAAATGGGGGATATCTAAAAAGCAGTGCCTAATGCATTGATACCTTTTCATTCTGTTTTATTCTTAAAATTATTCAGCTTTTAAAGAAATATCCTTACAGTTTAAGATTATCCCTGTAATGAGAAATCACAGCGTGAATCTTGAAAAATGGTTCTACTTCATCTTTGCTCATTCATATCCTAGTGCAAATTATAAATGCATGAGTGCAATATATGGCTATTCAGGTCAAATTCTCTTTCAGGACTGATGTTCTTGTTACACAGTTTACCCATCTATTAACATCCTGAAATGTCAAAAGCTTCATTTTTTAAGAGTGGAATGTCAGTTTCTTTTTTACTTGGAACAATTTGCCCAGCAAAAAAGCAAGAGATTTGACAGTTGCAGCCATTGGGGCAAAGACTGGCTGATAGGAGTAAATGTTCAAATATGTATCAGAGTTCCTACAGTTTCTATATTTCTAGGACAATGCATGAGGCAACATGGAAGCACAAATCAAAAAGATCCATTCATGTGTATATAATTGTGTCTGATTCCCAGATTGCGGCATTTGAGAAGTATTTCTTTATTCCTGTAAAATATTTCAAACTCTCAAGTGACTTTTGTATTGCAACTGGTGCATCATTGTGATTGCGTGAAAGTAAAGAAGTTTTCAATTAACTATTGTTAACATCTAAATATCTAATCTAAACTGTGATTGAATGTTTTCAACTGATAATTAGAATTTTATTTATTGTAAGATTATTAATAAGGGAAGCAAGGATATTATATATATGTGGAAAACATGTTGGATAGAGAACAAAGATTATATAGATTGGATGTATTCTATGAGAATTTAATTGTAATATATAAAATGCATAATATATACAACATTGAACTGGCTTTTAAAATACTGCAAATGAATGTGTTAACTGTGATAATCGTTTCACAATGTATATATCACATTGTGCACCTTAAAAGTAAAAATACTGTAAATAGTATTTAGATCAATGTAAGACTACACAAGCTACCGTTTTCTTATTGGCAGTCAAATCCAAATAATAAGCACCCCCCTCAGATCTTTCTGAAAATTCTGCTTTTGTGAACAAATGGTTTGGGATGACTGTTTTCCGTTTCCATTTCAAAAATGAGTTGGACCTGAGAAATGATTTGTTTGTTATCCATACTCCATATGGATTGAGAATACCTTCCAGCATGCCCATGTTGTGGGATTTAGAGTCTGCAGCCCTATAAGGTCTGTGAAGCTGAGCCTCTGTTCCTTTCCTTTATTTCCATTATTTGGATAGGACTGTGCTGCTTGAGAAGGTCTGTCTATTTGCAGTTTTCCCCTCTAAATGCAATGTAAGGAGTGTGGAGGGTAGCAGGTTATTTTGGTGGCTTGCTTTCCTCAGAGAGAGAGAGAGAGAGAGTATTAGGGTGGAAATCGGCTCATTATGCCTTTCAGTTTATTCGTTTGTTGGTCCCCTGTCAACCTGCCAGCCCTCTCTGTGGGATAACTGCCCTTTGTATAATAATCTGCCAACATTCACGGTGGTTGCATTCACTGTACCCATTCTACTGTGGAACTCCATTACGACTGGGGTTTGAATGCAAAGCTTCATGATATCTGGGTATAAACAGTGTGCTGAGCCACAAAGGCATCCTTTGTATTTCTTAGTCTTCTTACAGTCCCTTAAAAAACAAAATAAAACCAAAAAAAAACTAGCTTTGGAGATGGGATTTTCTGGAAATGGGGAGGCAAATACATGAGGTTACCACTCTGTTCCATACTTACATAACGTTTGAGGAGGAGGGAAGTTTTTAGTTTTAAAAACTGATTCATTTCTTAGGCTAAAGTGGGCTACATTTGAGGCTAATTTTCTGCCTGTGAGGTGTGGGTGGATTGACCTTTGTTTTCTTGCAGTTACCTTACCTGGCAGGGGCCACATTGATTATTCTTGGCTTGTGCTGTAGAAGTACCTCTCTGATCCGTGTAAGCTCCTGCATTGTCCACAGCAGTTCTGTAGAATTCTTAACCTGGAACTGTCTTCTCAAAGGAAGATGTACCTTTGACCTTGTAATAGTTACCTCCTTTGAGTCTCTGTTTAGTCTCTCTTGTCTGTGGGTGTCTGAGGTGCTCTGGAGAACAAAAAAAAATATGACAGAATCTTCAGCAGATAGGTGACAATCACAAATCAGACAGGACTTTGTTTCTTCCCTCCACACCCTCACCCATTAGTTTAGAGATAGAATTAAAACCTTGAGTTATGATGAAAAGCAACTGGGACAATATAGTAAACTAAGGAAATGCTGTCCTTCTGCCTTTTGTTATTCCCAGCTCCTCCCAGGGAATTTGCAGAGGCTTTCTGAAAGTGTTGGTACTCTCTTCCTCTTTTCCTCTTTTCTGTTTAGTTTTGTTGAAGTTTTGGCCTGGATAGAAATGATGCATTCATTCTTTTGGTGAAAAATCAGTATAAACTGATATTTAAATTATCACATTAAAATATTGAGCACTTGCCTAGTACTCTGCTTTACATGTGTTTTCTCATCTAACTAATGGACTTAATGTGTGACCATGAAAGTCCGTGCTTCCTTGGAGATTCTCTGGCTTTTTAAGACATGTAAGTTTATTCATATTATTGAACCTTGGTTTAAGCAGAGTATTGGCCTATATAAATCCCTATACATATTCCTATATAAACACACACACACACACACACACACACACACACACAATAGCAATATCTGCTGATATTTTCATAAATGTAGTTGGATCCAAGGCAAGTCCTAGGTCTTTTAGCTACTGTAATTAAAAGAAAAAGAAAATACTTCCTATATCACAATCTTTCTAATACTGGAATTTTCTGGAAGCTCTATGCCCAACGTGGCGCTTGAACTCATGACCCCCAGATCAAAAGTCACATGCCCCACTGACTGATCCAGCCAGGTTTAACTGGCTGGATTCTTTTTTAGTCATTTATTTTATTTTATCTTTTCAGTGTTCCAAGATACATTGTTTATGCCCCACACTCAGTGCTCCATGCAATACATGCCTCAATACCCACCACCAGGCTCACTCATCTCTCTAACCTCCCTCCCCTCCCAGACCCCCAGTTTGTTTCTCAGAGTTCACAGTCTTTCATGATTCACCTCCTTCTCTGATTTACCCCAATTTACATTTCCTTTCCTTAATGTCCTCCATGTTACTCCTTATGTTCCACAACTAAATGAAACCATATGATAATTGACTTTCTCTGCTTGGCTTATTTCACTCAGCATAATCTCTGCCAGTGCCGTCCATTTGGTACAAAAGTTGGGTATTCATCCTTTCTGATGGAGGCGTAATATTCCATTATATATATGGATCCTATCTTCTTTATCCATTCATCTGTAAAAGGGCATCTTGGCTCTTTCCACAGTTTGGGAATTGTGGCCATTGCTGCTACTAACATTGGGGTATTTACGGCCCTTCTTTTCACTACATCTGTATTTTGGGTAAATACCCAGTAGTGCAATTGCAGGGTCATAGGACAGCTCAATTTTTAATTTTTTAAGGAATCTCTACACTGTTTTCCAAAGTGGGTCCACCAACTTGCATTACCACCAAGAGTGTAAGAGAGGGTTCCCCTTCCTCCGCATCCTCTCTAACACTTCTTGTTTCCTGTCCTGTTAATTTGGGCCATTCTAACTGGTGTAAGGTGGTATCTCAATGTGGTTTTGATTTGAATTTCCCTGATGGTTAATGATGAACATTTTTTCATGTGTCTTTTAGCCATTTGTATGTCTTCTTTGAGAAGTATCTGTTCATGTCTTCTGCCCATTTTTTTGATGTGATCATCTTTTTTTTGGGTGTTGAGTTTGAGGAGTTCTTTATAGATCAACATTGAGTGTTAATGTATCTTTTGAATACTTCAAGGACTTCCATAAAATTGCAGAATGGAAGAGACTTGTCTTTTGTTTTTTACATTTGTAGATGTTTCTCAAAATTTAGTGTGCTTACGATTCACTGATATTTGTGTGTGTGTATGTGTATGAGATAGAGAAGAGATTACTTGGATTTATCAGGTACTCTTGTGGCAGAGGTTTGTGTGTGCCGTAGTCATTTTCATAAAGAAGCTCAGAAACCATAGTGAGGATCATGGAGAAAGGTCATCATGTGTGGCATCTAATGCTATCAATGTATCATTCTATATATGGTTCTCTTCATCAACTGAGCTGATTTAATGATATATTTATCACCAGAATAACACTTTATACATAGTCAATTTTTGTATGTTTTAAAAATGGGCAGATAGCATCATATATTTTCCCTTTGTTAGAAAACATTGAGTAGCTATTAAGTGAAAGTCAGTGGATAAATTATAAATGAACATTTTATATGAATGTACATTATTGTAGTCTTAGAAATTTTAGATAAACCAAGAGAATGTAACAGTATTATGAAAGTGTAGATTTGTTAGATCATATTACCTAATGCTTTTCACATGCCAACAAACTTGACTGGTGATCACTCCATGTTTCACACATATGCAATAATTCCTTATCTGTGACATTGCTCTCATTAATGAGTACTGATGGCAGTATTGAGGAGACTTTAAAATTCTCTTCATATGCACACCAATATAGTATTAAATGCTTGTCCCATGAGACTGACTCTAACAGTTGACTGATCCAAAATCACTCTTTCCTGGTTTTTGCTCAGGATACTTCACTTCTTGGCACTTCCTATTGAACAATTATAAGTCCTAACTCATAGATATTTATTTTGAGACTTGATGAAAGCATATGAACACAGGTCCTTAGCACAATCCTTCATACATACTAAACCTTCCATAAATGTTTAATTAGGTGATCTGGAGTGTCAAAGAAATGTAGACAGTTTATATATTCGTTGATTGTGGGTATCAGCACTGTTTTATTTAGATGTTTTATTTTTTAAAAAGATTTTACTTATTTATTTGACAGAGTGAAACACAGCTAGAGAGGGAACACAAGCAGAGGGACCGAGAGAGAGAAGCAGGCTTCCCGCTGAGCAGGGAGCCTGATGTGGGGCTCGATCCCGGGTCTCCAGGAACATGACCTGAGCTGAAAGCAGTCGCTTAACCAACTGAGCCACCCAGGCGCCCCTTATTTAGATGTTTGTTAGACTCAGCAAGGCACTTAGGTTAGTTTCTTTTATACGAAAGGAGATCTGAGTGATTTTTAAATAAACACCCATACCACCATCTTGCATTTCAGCAACTGAGGAACACATACAGAATAATGAATGGGCTAGCAATGGACTTGGTTTATTTGATCCTGATATGGAATACACAGCTTCTAGCCTCACTTTACTTTTGATAATTAAGTTATGGCGCCTTAACTCACAGAGGCTGAGTTCACTGTTACAGACTAGCACCCATTTGATAATCATTTATACCATGGAAGATGTTTTGTATATATTTTAAATATTAGTAGGAATATGAAATTTCTTTTATACTACATTTTTAAAATAATTTTTTCTTTTGGATTTGTTTAGTAACAGCATATAGCTACATAGATGTTTAAATAGTCTTATAACTGAAATTGTCTTGCCCTTTGTATGTTAGTACAGATTGACAGAGATGGTTCTATAGTTTGGAATTGATTCTGCATGATGATAGAGCCCAGGAGGAAAATCTCAGATTTCTTGGTCCTTGGATTTGTGAAGCTCAGGATTTCTGGACCCAGTCTGCTGCCAGCTGGCATCTTCTCAGAGGAGGTACTCTTAGAGCAGACAGAAGAATACAGTTTGGTCAAAGTAACTGAAAAACAACATTATTGGAATCCCTGTTTAGGATACCTTTCATTCAGCTTGCCCTGGCTGCCATGGAAAGAGGAGTGTGAAGTTGGGTAGGGTATCTAACTCTGCCTGTTCTGAACTTTAAAATGTGCTCCATCCCTGGATGCAGTGCTTTATTTTGACACCTTGATGTGGTGATTAGGCTTGTATTTTAGACAGGACATGCATCAGAGCCATCATCACTCAGATTCAAACTAAATTGGACATTCTGCTCTAGGGAATAATTCTGTTCTACTCACATCTGACTGCTTGCTTGCTGTTCACCAGAGGGTAGCCCGACTAGCTCTATTAATCCTCATTTTGAGTCCAGTCCGAAGTATCACCTACTCAGTGAATCCTTTCTCACCTTCCTCTTTCCTACCCTATCTTCCATGCTTCTCTTTGTTACAACAATTAGTGATTACTGATTGCTTTGTCTCACTTTTAGAGGGCAGAGAGAATGGGATGGGCATTGTCATTCTGTATCTTTCTGTACAACTTTATTTTTTTTTCAGATCCCCAGTGTAATGACAGAGTATATTCTGTATACATTAGTATACTTTGTGTATTCTAAATACATTCTGCATTATCTATTTATTATATAACACTACTATGATATTTTAAGTATATGTCCTTATTTTGATACTTAATATATATATCCATTTTTGGCAATCATAAGCAATAAGGTAAGAAGTATCTTTCCTGTCAAGCTTTCTCTGCATTAAGTGTTAGTCTCTTGAAGTATATTAGAAGTTATATAAATATTAGGTTGAATAATAGTCATATTTTAATGGATTGTTACCCTTTGCCAAATTATTATCCACATAGATTGTACCAATTTCATTCCTTACTGTAGGATTAAATATGCCTATTTGTAGCATTCCCACACTGCTGCTGCTGAAGGGTTTTTTTTTGTTGTTGTTGTTTTTATTTTATTTACTTATTTGACAGAGAAAGAGACAATGAGAAAGGGAACACAAGTAGTATGAATAGAAGAGGGAGAAGAAGGCTTCCTGCTGAGCAGGAAGCCTGATGTGCGGTGCAATCCTCATGACCTGAGCTGAAGGCAGACACTAATGACTGAGCCACCCAGGCGCCCCAAATGAAAGGTTTTTATGATGCTTGAAGGGCTATAATCCATTTCACTTCTTCAAGTCCCAGAGTATTTCTTATTTGTTATAGGAACTTTATAGTTTTGGCATAAAGTTAAAATTTGGGCCAAACTTGTGGAGCGAGTTAGTTGACCAAATTTATTAGTTCATGACTGTTATTATGTAGTTTTACTTGCATTGTCGGGTTAACCAAAGATAAACTATTGAATTACATAAATATTTACTGGTGATAATGAAAACTTAGGCTCTCGTTCCAGAGAAATGCCATATAAACATACAATTTCCTTCCTAATTTGTTTATTTGTCGATGATCCATGAGGAGAATATGTTGCCTTGCACATCGATTACTCACACATCCTGTATAGGTCAGGGTGGGAAAAAGTGGTCACTGTTTTTTTCGGCTGCCATTTTCTCTTTCACATTTATCTTTTTTTTCTTTTTACAAGCCATATTCTTTTGAGATTCTTGCTGCTGGGCTTTCCCACCTTCTTCCTCTCTTATTGCTGACCAGACTGATCTCCTTGTTATTTTCTCATTCAGAGAATATTTGAGCATCAGTCTCACCAGATCCTTAGCTTTGCTTTCAGTGACTTCAAACAGCTGTGGCTTTAACAGCTCTCAGTTTTGAGGCTTAACCATTTCTTACTACTTCACCCCTCTGCCATAAATATCCTGTATCTAATCATCAGCTGATACTTCAGCTTTCAAAACCACAAAAATCAGATCTATTTTTCTGCTGACAGTCTTCTATTTCTCTCAGATACCTCTCAGATACCCTCATAGTATCAATACTTGTAATGCACTAATTTTCTTCCTTATCCATGTTAGGTCTTGGATCATAATTTCCTCATAACCTTACAAATAAGCACGAAAGCTTTGTTCCTTCTCCTTCCATCACACCTGTCCAATAAGATGTCTTACCCTGTGTCAGAAGTGTTGTGTTGGAAGGACCCTGGCCAGCTCAGGTTCTAGTTCTTGCTCTTGTGCTGACTAGTAACACAGCCTTGGCAAGTAGCTTCACTAATCTAGGTGGTATAAATTGTAATGTTTCGATTAGATCATGATTTTCTAAAATATAATAGATACTAGACCCAGGTGTTACATAAAAAAAGAATCCCACAGTCAAATGAGTTTCACAAGCACAGCATATTATTTCCTCTTACATTTACAGTACATAATAACATCTTAAAGTCTGAGAATTTCTATAGGGAGAAAAAATAATTTAACTTTGTTTATCTTAGCATTTCTCAACCTATTTGACTCCAGAGCCTCATACACTTAATTCATATCTGCAGAACTTTGGGTTCAATAAAACACGCTTTGGAAAATTCCAGTCCAAATTATCCTTGGCATTATTTATTTTTTAATCTTTAATTTCATGATTTTGTATGTAATTCACTTTATGTGCCTGTTCATTCATTCAGCAATGTCTGGGATAGATACACTTCAGTATCTCCATAATTCAATGAGATGGATTTATGCTGCATATCACCCACAAATAAAATAGTACCTTGACCGTGGTCCTTCTTTAAGAAGTATTCTTTTGAGATCAGCAGTATTTTATATGCTATATCAGAGAGAGAGAGAAAAAACAATTCCTATGATTTATTAACTACACCATGGCAAGTAATCCCTTATTCCACAGTCATCACTCAGGGAAAATGAAGGCTTCTTTAAGACCTTCTTTCAAAGTCACTTAAATGAAAAAGTAGATGCATTTTTTTCTTTTTTGGAAATGCATGTATATATAAGAATTGCCAATAGTTTCTTTGCATAATTTAATGATTCTGATAGGTTGCTTGAGTAAGTATAAGTTAAACAGATGCACGCAAGTACAGGATTGTAAAGTTCAAAAGAAATGCAAACTTGATTAACAAAAGTCACTGTCAGAGACTAATTGTAATTCTGCAGCATATGAATCCTTGAATAATGTCCCCTAAAAGGTCAGCCAAAGTCCTGCTTCTGTCTACTGTTCCCTTGAAGAGAGTTTTCAAATTTAAGTCTTTCCTGGCATCATAAAAGTCAGAGCTATAAAGCATTTTTTTAAAGTTTCTTTTACAAGTTAAAGCAACACGAAATTAGTGAGAATAATAGTTGAGTCTTCTCTGGTCATTAAGTAATAAAGAGATTTAGTTTTAATTAAGTTAACCAAGTGTACTACATTTGAATCAGAGGTCTATAAATTGTATACATCCCTTTTGTGTACTTAATGGTCTTATATTTATTTTTTGAGAAAATATTTATAAAGTTGACCTTTTGTCATATATTAAGTTAGCATATTAAAGATTCATGGCAATGTTATTAGTTGTGTATTTTAAAATAATTATGTTAGTTTTATTTTAAATACAGAATATAATTTCCCAAGAGCATAACAAATAATGAATTAGTACTTAGACGTTTTTCTAGCTGTAATGATTAAATGATTGCTTCAATAGTGTAATTTTTCAACTCTACATAATTAATTACTCTGAATAAGCAATTAAATTATGTTTAATTTTGATAACTGTTATGATTAAATAATTACATATTTTGTTATTTCTAAAAATTAATTGTTTTATTGGCTGTGATGTTGATTGAGTTCCTATTTTAATTTATTGATTTCTGTTTTATAGGAAACATTTTCTAAGTTAAACAAAAAGTTCATGTTGACAGCATGGCAAAAATCTCTCTCTTTATTGCATGGGCAAGGATAAAAGCTGTGGTCTAAATACAAGGCCAATTATGTATATTAATAGATTCAAGAACTCAACCTAGAGGATTGTCATAATTGATACTTTCTGACAGGAAGTTTTCTGTGCATCTTACACTTTTCTATCTCTTTTGTCCTCCTATAAAATGTTCATCATTTTTTAATGATTTGAAGAAGAACATCAAATGTAATTTCTCCTTATTTGCCGAGGACACTGTATGGTAGGAAAATATTACATTTCAGAAAAAATGCCAAAATTGTTCTCTTCAGTCTCTGAGATTTGCGTGGGTTGAGGAATAGGTTTATGGCATCTGATTTCTTCAATTTTTATATTGGGATGAAGTGGGTGGGAGCTGCTCATGTAGATAAGATTGCGGGAGTGGTTTAGTCACTTGGCAAACATGACAGAGGGCTTACTACATGTGAGGCTCAGGTGCCCCTGTGCCAGCAAGGAGCTTGCATTAGTAGCTGACATAGATATATACAAATGAGTGAAATTCAATAATATAGATGCTCTGTCTGAGGTGGCAGTTTTGCATAAGGAAACAGCCAAAGTCATTTTAACCATGGGCATCACTTTGCAAGTTTGAGGTTTCATTTACCTTACGTCAGTTTGACATTGCGGTGGTGTCGTTAATGAAAATTAATCTTATCCAGTATAAGGCAGATATACTTAGTATTGAACAGAAAGAAAGTTAAGAAAAACAGCCATTCTTAGAGGTCCTAAGTCTGAAAAATTATGATGGTGAAGAAATTCCAGACTATGTTATGTGAAGAAATATTGAAAGGCTGTTTAGTCTAAGGAAGAGAGGGGATACTTGGTATGACAACTTTGTGTAGATGTCTGTAGATACCATGATCCATGCTCTCACTATTTTATGTCTTCCTATAATTGTCCAAGATGTTTGTGAGGGTTAATGTAACTTTCAGAGCACCTAAAATTACATATATGAGTATACGAAAAACTTTAAGGTTTTCCACTGATATGTCAAACTTCCCTAGTTGGTAATGAGGAAAATCATTTATAAATTCTTTATATGCCTTACATTATATCAAAGTGAAAACTTCCAGCTTTGTAAGGAAAGAAAAAAAAAAAAAGAGGTATAGTTCTTTTTTTTTCCTGCTTCCAAATAGGAAGGTATATTATATTTGATTCCCCCTGGTGACCATGTCACTTCCTACAGCTATAGGAAGGTACATTAGTTCTTTCAGGCCAGCAGGCATCACTTAAGGCATTATCAAAATAGTAGAGCCCATTGTGTTATTAATATACCATTCTCTTTTTCAGTATATAACTCACAATACTCAGAATGGTGTTTTGAACCGTAAGTCCTGCAGTATGGGGCCTGACTTCACCAAAAATAAAGAAAGCCAATGCAAAGTATGCCTGTGTTTAAACCCCTTGATTCATACTTAAAGTCCTAGTGAAAGCAGTGACTCCATTCAAATGAAAGGACCTATCACAGACATTTGCTTTTTATTAAGTTAGATATGCAAAGATCTTGAATATTCTATGAGAAACAATGTTGAAGTTTTGTACCCTGCTCAAAACCAGAATCAAAAGAGAAGGAATTTACTGACTTAATCAATGGAATCTTTTTTTTTTTTTTAATGAAACTTTATTCTGTTCATCTTCTGTCTGATGAAATTGCATTTATTTTGCTATGGTGAAAAGTCAGCTTCAGGTACTTGTTAAAAATACTGTTAGAAAATTTGGGTGCCTGGGTGGCTCAGAGGGTTAAGCCTCTGCCTTTAGCTCAGGTCATGATCTCAGGGTCCTGGGATCAAGCTCCACATTGGGATCTCTGCTCAGCAAGGAGTCTGCTTCCTCCTCTTTCTCTGCCTGCTTCTCTATTTGTGATCTCTCTGTCAAATAAATAAAATCTTAAAAAAAAATACTGTTAGAAAATTTATATCTTTATTCTGTACTGTCAAAACAGGTTATATTCAGATTTTTAATTCTCATTTCTCAAAACAGGCTTTGTCAGTGAATTATTCTACCCCAGTGGATTATTTCTTGTCTGTCATTTTTTAAAGATAGATAGACGACTTGTTAATGATTCCTTATCATCTAAAACCGCCAGAGGAACAGTGCCTGGTTGAGCTTCTGACTTGATTTCAGCTCAGGTCCCGATCAGAGAGTCCTGAGATCAAGCCCTGCATGGGTCTGTGGGCTCAGTGGGGAGTTGGCTTGAGATTCTCTCTCCCTCTGCCCTGCCCTACCTTGCTTTGTCTCTCACTAAAATAAGTAGATAAATCCTTAGCAAAAATAAATAAAACTACCAGAGAACACTTTTAGATAATTTTAGCACTTTTTCTAAACATGTGATACAAGAAGTATTATTTAAAAAATAGAAAACATGGTTACCAAAAAGCCAAATCAAATCAAACCTGAAAACCCAGAGATAAGACACTTTTTATTCCCATATTCATATTCCAGTTTTGTTTTTGATCAAAACGATCATAATATGATTATTTTCCTATGTAGCTGATTCTTCATTTTGCATATAGCTTTGTCACATGCATTGAAATTGCCAGGTGGGTAATTTTTGAATGTTTCAAAATATTTGTTAATCTTTTTCTTTTTTATTTAAAAAAGTCACAGTTTGCTCTTTTAACATTCTGTAATTATTCTTCCCTCGGTACTTCAGTGAGACCATATAATAACTATTCTTTATTATTACAAAGCAGAACTGTGGGGAAAAAAAGAAGCATGGCATATTCAAATGAGTATCCTGATAATACTGCCAAATTAATGTATATTCTTAAAATACATTAACAAAACTTATATGCTTTGGAACGTGGATGCATAATTCTCAAATTAAACTTTTACAAGACAGAATTAAGGTTATTTAATGAGCGAAAATAAATTTCTGTGTTACAGAAAGCTCAATGTGAGAAAAGGACTAGTCAAAGGTATAAAATATGTTAGGTATAATAATGAATTTTAAAACCTTCGTAAATCATGACTGCCATTTTATGAGACACTGTTTCATAAACTGGAAACCCTGACAATCTGATGAATCTGCCTTTTAATATTCAGTGGTTAATTTTTTAAATAAATTATTCCTTTGTCTCCTACTACACCAGTTAGCTAAATTTGTCTTAAGAAATGTGGAAATCTGCAGTTATGGCAAAGTAATACTACAAATGAAAGTAAAGATTTCTGGACTTAAAAAGTAAACAACAACAATAACAACAACAACAAACCCGATTATTTTAACCAAGTTTTTATTTAGTATAATTTCAGAAGAGAATTTTGAAGGGAAGGTAAAGGGGTTGGGAGTATGTCTATTTAAGATATATATGTTTAACTATCTTGAAGTATTTATCTTATTTCTATAAGGACTGGTTATGGTTGAATGATAAGTAAATAAAATTTTTATGATGTTCCTAGTTACCATGTGTAAAATGACAATGCTATTTTTAAATATAACAGAACATTTTGAATCTTATGAAGTAGTAAAACTGGATAATAAGCTTTTATTTTGGGGCACCTGGGTAGCTCATAGGGATAAAGCCTCTGCCTTCTGCTCAGGGTATGATCTCAGGGTCCTGGGATCAAGTCCCACATTGGGCTCTCTGCTCAGCAGGGAGCCAGCTTCCCCTCTTTCTCTGCCTGCCTCTCTGCCTATTTGTGATCTCTCCCTTTGTCAAATAACTAAATAAAACCTTTAAAAAAATAAGCCTTTATTTTGGTATTTCGATATGTGGTCCATCAATATGTGGATTCCTTTCCTGCACAATTTTTAACACTTAAGAAACAGTTTCTGGGGCACCCAGGGGGCTCAGTTTGTAATCATCTGCCTTCATCCCAGGATCCTGGATTGAATCCCCCGTTCCCTGCTCAGTGGGGAGCCTGCTTCTCTCTCTCCAGCTCCACCATGCTTGGGTTCCTTCTCTTGCTATCTCTATCAAATAAATAAATAAAATCCTAAAAAATAAAAGGCATTCTCTGAATAACAGAAAACAATGGCAATTTTAAAATGTTCCCGTTTGGCTGAGAACTATTTATGATATATTTCTACTGTAAAGGTAATTAAGTATTGGTTATTGTTTTTCTTTCGGTGATTATAGAAAATGTAACAGCAGTAAAAACCCATGGTTGTTTTTTTTATTAATTTTTTTTTTAAAGATTTTATTTATTCAACAGAGAGAAACACAGCCAGAGAGGGAACACAAGCAGGGGGAGTGAGAGAGGGAGAAGCAGGCTTCCCACTGAGCAGGGAGCCCGATGTGGGACTCGTACTCGGGTCTCCGGGATCATAACCTGAGCCAAGGCAGTCGCCCAACCAACTGAGCCACCCAGGTACCCCAACCCATGGTTATTTGAACCGCAAATCTCTTCTTCCTAAAATGATACACCACAATTCTCTATTTTTTTTCTATATAAGGCTCACCATATTATAAAATACAATGTCCCTTTATCAACTTTAATCAAGCCCAGACTCCTAGCTGGATCACAAAAAGGCTGTAACTGCTCACCATTTTTACCATCTGTTAAATGGTATAATGTTAGTACTTGATTTATAGGTTGTAATGAAGACAAAGAAAATGATGCTTACCAAATACTAGTACCTTTATATGGAGTAAGCACTCAAAAAAATGTTACATATTGTTATTTTCCGTTAAACTGTGGGGTCAGTGGGGTTTTGTTTTTGTGCTATTTCTCCATGGCTCATAAAATTGTATGCCTTGTCTATAGTCGATATTTGTTAAATGAATCAGTAAATGAATGAATTGGTGTTTCGCAGGTGGTATTTTCACACTAGACCTGTTTATTTTTGAGTTGGCCATTGAAAACGTTAACATTCACTAGTTCTTAACATTTGTTCTATAAATAATTTTTGAGTAATCACTCAGAATCAGGACAGTTTCTGAGGTTGTCAATAGGTTTAGGATATATTTACTTATTTTAAAAGTTTATTGATTTGATAGATACATATTGAGTAAGGTGTTTGTTGTATAGAATGTTTCAGAAAGGATTCAGGTTGGAAGCAGGGAAACAAGTTCAAGCACAATGCTAATATCAATTACAAGAAAATTATTTGAGGTGCTGACCTCCATGGAGCACGAACCCATATGTGTTATATTTTCATTTAACTTAATATACTATCATGGTCCTTTTAGGATTTTGAATTCTACTCTGAAGAGTAATTATGTAGTAGAGAGTATAATTTTTATAAAAAGGTATGCTTCTTCCAAAATATGCTGATGGAGGATTTTCTTTTTGCCTAGGCAAATCTATATCTTTATAATAACTGTCCCGTCAAAAGTATAAAATTAAGAGCAGCGACGCAGTGCTCTTTCTGTTATTCCTAATTACTACTTTTGTACACTTGGGCACCTAATGATTTGAGTGGTATGTTATGAATTGAAAATTTTCAGTGCTTGTTAGTTCTCAGACTTGCAGCTCAACATAAAAGGAAGGGAACTGAGTCTCTCCCTTTACTTGACTTCTGGTTCAAAAATCCCAAGAGAGGAATCTTTTAGGTTTAGCTGCTCTTAGCTTAGGGAGAAAAGCTCTAAGACTTCCCAGAAGGAGACATTGATACTATTCTGGGCAAAGTGGTCCAGAGATGGTTGAAGTTATTATTTAGTTGTGTGCTTTTCTGAATAAGGAAGTAAATAAGTCTGTGTATATATATTTATATTTTATATGTGTGCATATATACCTATGTATGTAAGATATGTGTTTGTAGTTATATACACATACATATATAAATATATTATACTCTGCCATTTTACAACACTTCTATTTTCAGTGCATTTTAAATTCAGATTATGAATTGTTTCCATGGAAAACATGGTTAAAAGCCTATTTAGTTATTTGTAAACATACAGATAAAATATGTAAAGTGGCCATTAGTATGTTCTTAATTTTTAGCCCTTTTATCTTAATAGGTAGCTTAATTTTTCAAACTATTTTCATATAAATGTCTATTATTTACCCTTGCATTTTCTAGTCAATTGTGTGTAATTTTCTCAGTAGTCATAACTTTGAGGACAAAAAAGGGAAGCAGCCTATTTTGTTTTCCCACACATCATCTTAATGTTTTTATTTAGGTTGTGATATCAAATTTGTAGAAAGATAATAGGCAAAGAAGGAAGAGGTGGGCAACATTACTGGATAAAATTAGCGAGAGTTACAAAATTTAAGTTATAGATAGAAATGTCAAACTATTGTGATACTAGTTGTACTGAAGGAAATGAAAACTTGGGGAAAAAGTGAAAAGTATTTCTGATTAGATCAACAAAGAAGTCTGAATTAAATGTATAATTCAAAATGCTAGTCAGTGGCTGTGGTATATTGATGAACTAGCTGAGGCATAGAGAGAACAGAGTAAAGGATCTCAGGTGGGAGTGGTTTTGCCAAGTGACTGACAGGTGTTACCTCTTCATCCTCTCAAACACCCTATGATAGAGATAACGATACATTCACTCCCTTTTCACAGGGGAACAAACTGAGGCACAGAAAAGTTAAGTGGCTTCCCTTAGGTCTCACAACCAGTGATGGGAGGATCAGAGATGGAATCCTTGGCAGGCTAGCTGCATTGCTCCCGCTCTTAATCACTGAACTGTTTCTTCTGTCAAATAGTTTATTCTATTCCCAATACCTGGAAGTCTAAGTCTCTTACATTATAACATTAAATGGACTTAACAGGAACAAAATTAAAGCAAAATTATGTTACGTGCAATACAAATAATTATAGGAATAAAGGGAGGGTTTATTTGAGAAGAAATGTTAATGGTTGAGGTTGTTTATTTGGGAAATGGAATACAAAGACATATATTATATACTTCATATGAAGTCCTCTATTACCCAGAGATGATAAGACTTTTTTTTTTTATGCTGTAGTGACCTAAATAGAATATGAACTTTGAACTCTGACTCAGTAAGCTATTGTAAGATATATAAAATTTTCAAAATTATTAATCAGGAATGTGAATGATCTGCCCATTACCTCTGGGTTCAGGGAGGCCAGGACAGTGGGTTTTGAAGAAATTAGGATGATTTATTAGTACTTTCAAGTCTTATTCATTTCAATTTATCAGCATGACCTTGCTAAGACTCTTTAAAAAGTTTCTAGTGTTCACCTTGAGTCTCTGTTCTGCCTTGGCTTGAACAGCGGTGTAGTTTTATGGCCTCTTTTCTTCTTTCAGTTTATGCTTTACTAGAACAGGTCAGTCTCTGGTTTCAACTTTTCCTTCAGTCACAGTCTGAATTGATGAGAATATTTAAGGTCAGTGGATCAGAATAATTTGCCCTTGGCCCTTTAACTTAAAAGTAGAAATATAAAGACTGGATTTATTTTATGAAATAGGAGTATAGAGACCTCTTTTCTAATACCAAGTCTCTAATTGCCTGATGGATGACATTCGTTGAGATGCAAATAAGTTTTGACATTCTCATCTTAAACTTTGGTAAAATGAAATTTGTTTACTGCTCAGAAATGCTGTAAGGGTCAAGTAAGGTAAAATATTTTCATCAGCTATAAAGAGATGCCACAACTGTGAGCATTGTATTATTATAATAATTGATTGTTGTTAGTATTTTTCTGCTAGTTTTACTTTACTTTAAGTCTCTTCTAAAAACTCTTCTTGAGACATGTATTTTACTCTCAAAATATATATGTATATCCATAGTCTATCTTTTAAAATAATTTTTCAATCCTTAAATTATACTAATGCATTATTCATGCCAGAAAAATTGAACTGGTTCCTGTTATATGTACTTGGTTTAAAAGCATTTTCTAAGTTCTCAAGTGAAGGTACGTATCAAAATATGAAACCTCCTTTTTACCCATCGAATATTGGTGATTCCAAAATTAAATTGGATATTTTTAATCTGTGGAGGGTCTGTGACTGAGCTCTTTGTGGCCCTGTCTATTTAGACGAAATCTGCCCTGGCAGTCCCAGCAGACAATGGCTTCTTTTTTCCTCCGGATATATAGATATACATAGTATGTAGCTGCTGACCATTTCACTTCCCAGCACAGGTATGCCAGCCGTGGGAGTTCTGTATCTAGCAGAGAAGTACGGAAATGGCAGGTTTTTTTTTTTTTTTTTTTAAGATTTTATTTATATATTTGACAGAGAGAAACAGAGCCAGAGAGGGAACACAAGCAGGGGGAGTGAGAGAGGGAGAAGCAGGCTTCCTGCCAAGCAGGGAGCCCACTGTGGGGCTTGATCCTGGGTCTCCGGGACCATAAGCTGAGCTGAAGGCAGTCGCTTAACCAACTGAATCACCCACGTGTCCCAGAAATGGCAGGTTTTTGATAAATGTTGGTTAGATGTATAAAGAATAAATTGTTTCAAGGATGGTCTTTTGGCTGCAGATCTAATGTTTATGATAATATACAAGTTTTGAAGTGCAATCTTGAATCCAGTAGTTAATTTGGTTCCTTTTATTTATTTAAGTAGTAATGATAACTGTTTTGTTAGTTAATTTGGCTTCTTTTATTAAGATTTAGTAATAATAAATTAAATAATTTATTTGTTATTTGGTCCATACAAATATATATGTGGATGCTATTTCTACAGGAAAATTGAAAACACTAGTTCCTTACATATAGCATGTGATATTTATGACCAGAGGATAGAGGAATTTACATCAATTTGACCACTATTTTGTTTCTTTTATTCATGATAAATTCCTTTCCTTTGTTCTAAAAATTTAAGAATATGAAAGCTTTTGCCCCTACTCAGATTACTTACCTACTGGTATTCTCATTGGTGTCTAGTTAAGGTTATAGATTTCTGCATTTCAAAACAATGATGTTAGAAGAGCATGCATTTAAGCCTTAAGAAATAGATTACATAGAGTTCTTTTCAGAACACTCAGGCTATTGCAAATGCACTGTCTTTTGGTACTTCATTAGTGAAATGGAACATTGTTTTCGTTAATGCAGTAAAAATGATTTCACATATTAAGAGGAAGCATCCAAAATTATTTTTCCTTAAAGAGGAAAAAAAATAGTTATGTAACTAATGACCATCGACAATAGCTTTTTTCATTTCCGTAATACTGATCATGGTTTTTATTTCATTTTTGTAAGCATTTTGTAATGCTCTAGTGAAGCAAACACAATTCATTCCATGGGATATTCGACAAGGTCATTATATTAAATAGCTTCTTCAGTTTTTGTTTCTTAATTTTCTTTGCTTGGTCTCATTTTAAATTAAAAGCAAACATTAAAATTTCCCTTGCAGTTTCCCTTTATAAACAAAACTTCTTGCAAATGCATTTTATTATTTATCATAAACAGGAAAAAGATAAATATAAAAAAATAACCAGTTAAAATATAAAATATCATGTCTGCTAAATCCTGCTCTGAAAAGGTTTTTGTTTTTGTTTTTGTTTTTGTTTTTTTTTCTGTTTGACACAACCCATTGAGATATCTGGTATTTTTTCTCAGTGAACACTTTCAGGCTATATCTCAACTTACTCCCTGCTATGGACAACTTAGTGATACAGTTACTGACAAAATACAATGGTTTGGATTTTTTTTTTTCAGTAAAATGTTGGTCAGATTATATGTGCAAAGATGATTGAATTAGTTAATCAAGTGACATTAATTTTAAATTCTGTCATTACAAATTCAGTTCATTATCCATTGGCATTAACAAATTTTAAAGCTTATTTTATCATGTTGATCTGGGAAAAGTAGTGACCCACAGCCTTCTTTTACTAAATGATTACATTTTCTGATTTTACAATATAGATGTACTAAATAAAAGTGCTTATTACTGTGTATTTTAGTTCACTGTGTATTTTAGTTGGTATATGAGGTTCATTAAAATATCATGGAATAAGAAAACTTTTTAAGAGCATGAACGGCAGTATAATTAGAATTAAATAATGCAGTAGATTTTTATGTTATATTGAATGATAACATAGGATGTCAAGTTGGTATTTTTCCATTACCATATTAATGTATGTCTATTAAGGAATACAGAAAAGAAGAAAATAAAAACTTTTTACTTATGAGGTCACCAAATTTTAAAAATAATATATTTTATCTTACCCTTTTTATATTGTTTTAAAACAATTATAATGTTATATATATCGACCTTGACTTCTTGCTTTCTGTAGTTTACATTGTATGGTAAGTACTTTTAAGACTATTTTACACTTTTCATACTGGAGATAGTTTTCTTTAGGCATCAAAAGCCACATTTTTTTGGTAGCTATTTGGCTTTAATAACTTAAAATCAAGGGAAGGCTCTTGATAAAAATATATAAATATGATAGTTTTCAAACACATGAAAGTTATCTAAAACAATAAACACCTTGATCTGTTTGGGAGAAAGGCAAAAATTAAGAACTCAAGGAGAAAATATGCAATATATACAAGTTGGAGCATTTCAATGAAGGTTATCAGCAATCACTTACATATGACGGGTGAACAAGACTACAGTATTGCTAGTGGTTAAGGTACAGACCTTAGAGCCCGGGTAATTAATTATGGGCAATTTGCTCACTTTATACACAGGTATGAGGATGAAAGTTTCTGACCAAATTTTCCGCCTTCCATCCTCTTTTAACCATCAAACTTTAATCCTGATCATCATATCAAAATTGTTCTTTTTAGTGTTCATGCTGTGAAATCAAGAGATCAGATCTTAGTCTTCTCATCTTTACTTGATCTTTCAGCAGTCTTTGATACATGTCGTCTCTCTTCCTTGAAACCCTTTTTTCAGCTTTCTTTTGGGTACCCCACTTTCCTCGTTTTCCTTTTTTTTTTTTTTCCGGTATCACCCTTCATTTTCCTCAGTAGTTTCTCTCTATCATCCCGCATCTCAGAGATGCCCAGAACTCTGTCTTTGCTACTTTTCTGTTTTCTACCTATATTCTTTTCCTTGGTGATACCTTCTTATTTGGCATTAAATATTATCTAAATACTGGTTATTCCCCAATTTTTATTTCTAGCCCAAACATTTCCAACAACTCCAGGCTCATGTATGTAGTCACTTTCTCAAACATCTCCACTAGGTTTTGTAATAGAAACCTGCAACTTACTGCATCCAAAGCTAAACTTCTACTCCCCCACACACACCTAACATGTTTTCTGAAGCTTTCATAGCCTCAAAAATGGCAACTCCTTTCAGTTGCACATGTAGAAAACATTGACTTCTCTCTTACACATTGTATCCAATTCACAAGTAAATCCTATTGGATGTACCTTAGTACTTTGAAAATTCCACCACTTTTCACTGCTTACCCTGCCACTGCCTTCCAACTAAAATTGGTCATCACACACTTTGATTATTATTGTGTCTTTCTAACTGGTCCACATCTCCCCGTAATCTGTTCCCAACATTGTAACCAGAGTCATCATTTTAGAATATGTCATAAATTTTACTCTGTCCAAGATTTTCCAGTGGCTTTCTATCCCGGGTAATAAAAGATAGTATGAATGATAGCCTACAAAATCATACCAAAATAAGGATTTAACCTCTTGTCAGCTGTCTGATGCCTTCTGTCATATACGTCCCCTGCCCTCCTGTAGCCTGTTAGCCTCCTTGCTGGTATTTAAAACCCTCTTTACCCCTTGCCCGAGGGCCTTTGCACTTGCCCTCTCTCTGGAACATTCTTGCTAGAGATAGCCACAGTTTGCTACCTCAGTTCCTTCAGGTTGTTACTGAAATGTCACCTCAGTGAAAGATTCATTTGTTATACTATCTAAAAAGTTTAAATCCTTACACATTTGTTATCACAACACACTGTGAAACATACTATATATTTTATTTAGCATGTTTTGTTATCTAAGTCCCTCAAAGTTAGGAATATTTGTTTTCTTCGATTGCTTTATTCCCAACACCTGGGGAAAAGGTGCTGAACACAATGGAGAAGCTTAATACATTTGTTGAATTAATTAAATATTTATTAGATGAATGAATTTTCAATCACTTAGTACATATTCAGTTCTTGGTATTCACTGTTATACTGGTATTACTTTCATTACTATACATAGTGTTTTATATAGTACAGATTGGTCCTCTTCTGTAATATTGGTTTTCTATCTTGATTGCATTTCTGTTGGAGAAATATCTTAAAAAATTACCAAATTGTACCCTTCATGCTGTGGAGAGAGGCATAGGAGCGAAGGTATTTCTTTCAGTCTTTTGACAAAGTGTCTGAGAGGTAGGATGTCATGGAGATGCCTGAGAGGGAGGCCAGAAGGAGGCATTCTGTGCCCAAGGTGGAGCATAGATGTTTTCATGTTGTGATTTTAAAGATATAAATATCTCTATGGTAACTCTAAATATAGTTTATAATATTTAATCCAGTATAAATGCTACTTATTAGAGGTAGGCATCTTAAAAGTGATCAAAATTATTAGAAAAGATGATATATGTGAAAATTCTAAAGAAACTGAGATTATTTATCTTGAAGAAAGAAGGGAAATGGCAAACTCTAAGTATATGATAGAGGACTTGGACCAAGTATTTTTTATAGCTACCCAAAACAGAACAAATGAAATTAAGAAATGGCCCTTGGTCCAAGTAAAAACTTCCTACAGGTTAAGAGTTACTAAATATGAGGATGTGTATTAGTAAATTTATCTTCGGATCCCTGGGTAGCTCAGTCATTTAAGTGTCTGCCTTCAGCCCAGGTTATGATCCTGGGGTCCTGGGATTAAGTCCCTGGCTCAGCAGGGAGTCTGCTTCCCCCTCTATCCTTCCTCCTTGCTCATGATCTCTCTCTCTCCCTCTCTCTCTCTCTCTCTCTCTCTCAATAAAATAAATTAAATCTTAAAAAAAATCTTCACATGGTAGTTTTTTGAAAAAAGAAAGCTTTGTCACGAAGGCTCTAAAAGAACTCTAAGAGGGATTTGGATATTAGTGGAAAAATAGCTACTGGATACAACATATTCCAATGGACTTTTCTCTCTTAGAGTTCCAAATAGTGAAGTGCTACATCTTAAAATCAGGGCAGTGATATTGGCTACTCACATGATGTTGTGAAGATGAGATGAGTCTCTGTATGTAAAGGACTTACAACTGGACCTAGCACACAGTAAAACCAGCTGTTTTTATTGCGAATGCACCTTTACTTTAGGATAGATACTCTGGATCAGTGAACAGTATGGGTTGGCAGAAAGAGAAGCACGGATATGTAGGAAACCATGATAGATTTCTATAAATTAAAAATTAGCAAAATAAATTATAAATGTAATTAAGAATACCACAGAGTGTTTTTCTTTTTGTTAGACATAAGCATAAGTTACGAAAACTACATAATCAGTCATAAAATTGAAGAAAGATATCTAGAAACAGTTAAAGGAATTACAAAATTAACTGTGTGGGAGCTGAAGCAGAGAACTTCTCCCAGGAAGGTTGTATTTGATATACAGTTTATAATTGAAAATATATATGGTATGTAAGTATATGAGATACATCTATGTACAAAAATGATTATTTCCTAGATACTTCTATTATATTTCAGTGTCTACTGTTAATATCTATTTCTCAAAGATTTGTATAGCCATTCATCAATGAAAACGTCATCCTTGTATCCTTGTATATTTTAATTCAGAGCATATTTGACACCAATGCCTCATGACTAGCCCTTAACCACCTTTCCCCTGAATTTAAGTTCTGTATTATTGATAGAACTGTGTAGCTTGTGGAATTTGATATATCTCATTTAGAACTTTATATTGAATGCCTGTGTTACTGGGATAGTAGCTTTTCTGTGTAGCAGTTTGTTAGTGTGAGTAGCATTTGTCCTAACTAACATTAGTTTTAGAGGAGATTACTGTGATAATAATCATCATGTAAATCTAGCGGTACACTTAGAGATGTCCTGGCTTCCTACTCCTATGTGGGGAATTTTCTGTTTCAATTGTGGAAACAATTAGTGTGTTTTTCAAATTGTATTATTGTTTAAAGATTTTAGTTTTATCTATTTGACAGAAAGAGAGAGAGAGAGCACAAGCAAGGGGAGCAGCAGGCAGAAGGAGAGGGAGAAGCAGGCTCCTGGCTCAGCAGGGATCTCAATGCTGGTGCCCAGGCTCTGTCCCAGAATGCTGGGGTCATGACCTGAGCCAAAGGCATGTGTTAACTGACTGAGACACCCAGGCACCCTTTAAATTGTTTTGTTAAAAATTAGTGTAATTATTCTTCTTAAGGCTATAGGAGAATGTTATTAGCATAAACATAACAAAGTTAATTAAATGATTATTATAAACTTGGTAAAAAAACAAAAACAAGTACATAATTTCGTTGAAAATGCCATGAATTTTTGCATCTAAATTTTATATATCTAAATTTTTCATCTAAATTGTATACTTACTCCAAAAAATGTAAGGATTAATCTTCCTTGAAGCAATTTGATGATGGGTGTAGTACAAAGTATCATCAGAAGTGATTACATAATATTCTTTTTGGTTTATTACAAAAAAATGCACTGATCCATACACTTCATTTTGTCAGGATTTCTGAGACAAAGACCTCAATTTTTTGAAAAATTAAATAAAAAGCTAGTAATATTTAGCTATTTAGGTTTTTTTAATATTTGAAAAAAATTTGCTCTTTGGTTGACAAGTATTTTCCCTGGTCGTGGTACTCCCTTATCTCTTGAAAGGCTAGAACTGTAAGCCTATTGGTTATGATGCCCATTATGTGTGTCATTTTTTCTGTCCTTTGTGAATATTGCAGATCTATTTTTTCTTATGACTCTGTCATTTAGTAGCTCTCTTGTGTTGAGAATGTTTTACATTTTTTGTGCGGCAGATTCATCACCTGTTGACTGGTACTCATGTTATATAATTTATAAATAAAGATTTTTAAAATAAAAGCTGTAACATTTATGGCCTTAATAGGTTAAAAAAATTGTGCCTGTGTTATGCTAAAGACAGTTCTAGGTTTTCACGCGGATGACTTACTTTTATTCTTTATATTTATTTTGTTTATTAAATATATTATATTATTTGTTTCAGGGGTTCAGGTCTGTGAATCATCAGTCTTACACAATTGACAGCACTCACCATAGCACAAACCTTCCCCAGTGTCCATAACCTAGGCACCCTATCCCTCCACTCCCCCCCCATAAACCCTCAGTTTGGATGACTTCTTTTAATCTTCTTATAGTAACACTTTCAAATAGCTCAGTCTCAATTTTATACATGAGGAAATTGAGGCAGAGACACTTCAACTTCATGCTGCAGTGTCAGAAGTAGAGTGTGTAGTCAGCATAGCCAGGCTTTATTGGTAGTTTACTGTTATTACATATATATTTTATATGGTATATGGATAATCGGTGATAGACTTAGTTTGGCTACTGGTCAGACCACTCCCTAATGGTATTTCCTGTCTTTCCAGGGGTTATCATGTGGTGGATGATACATGAATGTGAAATAACAACTATACAAGGCAAGACTATGTTTATTTGTTTTGCCTAGGAGCCTGCTGTACAATCTCTACTGCTATCGGTTCTTTTTTTAAATAATGGTTTTCTCATGTTTTTTTTTTTGACTATTTATTTACACAACTCTGTTTCCACAGGGTTTTGAATTTCTTAGAAAGCAGGACTCTCCTGTTATAAAAATACCACAGAGAATATTGCAGTGTCTAGAGCAAAGTAGATTTCAAATAAGTGTTGTGGGGTGAATGAAAGAACAAATGAAGCCATTAACATAGATGGAGAATTGGAGAAGGATCTTCTAAATGTGGGTGACCTTGTATACAAACAGGTTGGAGTTACAGTTGAGGACAGGGCATTTGAGAGATCATCGAAATTCAGTAATATCCGTAAATTAGTGTAATGTGACTTGCAGTGGTCTTTTCTCTTCAGTAGTAACCATATCTTAATGTCATCATCAAATTTTGAATAGCTGTGTTGTGCATGATATTATAATGGATGAAATAAAGAATAATCCTGCACCCGTGTTCTTAAAACTGTTCTAGCAATTATGACAAATCTTACTTTAGCCTTAGGTTGAATTTCTCGAGGGAACATTAAGCACTAGGATATCTCTAATTGGTCCTCTCCCCGACCCCCCCAGTGCTTATCTGGTAGAGGGATGGAAGATGAGTTGGGTATTGTTGGCTAATATTATGCTCAAGCCATAAAACAGTGGTTATGGCCTTATGGTTGTCATGCAGATGGTACTGCCCAGGCATCTTCTAAACCAAAGTTGGCTGTTCTGAACAGAAAAGAAAATGAAATGAAACCAAAACCAAAAATGGCAGATTGTAATATTGAGTTTACTTGACTACTTGACTTTGGGGATCACAGTGTCAAAAGAAATCTTTAATGCCATCTACCACTCATAAGTATAACTGACTTTTCTAAACTGTAAAAACTAATTTGTTTCAGCTCTACAGAGCTGCTTAAGGGACTGATACTTTGGGAAATGAACATACATAGACGAGACTCAGCAAACACAGGGTATTTGATGGTTCAAGATCACCTGAGCTGCAATACCTCAAAAAGAATTATATCCATGTATTGGAGATATTGCAAGTGTACCCTCCTCGATGTCATTTGTGCTCTACATTTTCACGCGGTCCAGGAGTACTTTGCAGGGGTGCAGTTGCATGTCAGGAACTCTCAGCTTTTGGATCAACAGAAGTGTTGAAGAGATGCTTTATGGCAATTAATCTAAAGCTGCTTCTGCTTCAAAACTAAAAGTAGTTTCAAGCACTCAAGCTCTGCAGCACGGTATTTTCCTGCCTAAAATGGATAGAACTGTGGAACACAGTTGGTGTCCTTTGAAGTGGCAAATACTAACCAAAAAACTAACTTTCTCTTATCTTCTGTCTCTGAAAAACAAAAAAAAAATGAGTGTTTCTGTTTTGTATAGTTAGAATTCTATTCTATATAATGCTTGCAACATTGTCACTACATAATGAATGTAGATGAGAATGATGGTGAAAGGAAGGAAAGATAATATTTATAGGGCTTATTAGGAACGCAGTTATCTTGAGGCACCTGGGTGGCTCAGCTGGATAAGCGTCTGCTTTCACCTCAGGTCATGATCCCAGAGTCTTGGGATTGAGCCCCATGTTGTTCTTGTTGGGTTCCCTTCTCAGTAGGAAGCCTGCTTTTCCCTCTCCTGGCCCCCCAGCTTGTGCTCCTTCTCTTTCTCTCTCTGGTTCTTCTCTTGCTCTCCATCTCTCTCAGATAAATAAAATCTTCAAAAAGAACAGCAATTATCTTAATCTTTTGAGACTGATTACAATCTAATTTTCTTTATTTTTAAAAAATTTTATTTTAAATTCCAGTATAGTTAACATAGAGTGTTATTTTAGTTTCAGGTATACAATAGAGTGATCAGCAATTCCATATGACACACAATCCTCATCAGGACAAGTGTACTCCTTAATCCCCATCACCTGTTTCATCCTTCCATTTCAGGCTCCCCTCTGGTAACTAATAGTTTTTTCTTAATAGTTAAGAGTCTGTTTCTTGGTTTTTCCCTCTCTCTCTCCCTCCCTCTCTCTCTCTTTCCCTCTCTTCCTCTCTCTCTGTCTCTCTCCCTCACTCTGATTCTCCCCCTCTTTCCCTCTCCTTTGCTCTTAATTCTTCTGTGAAGCTCATTCACTTTCTCAACAAATTAGGCTACTTATTAGATAACTGATTTGAAATAGAGTTCACAATTTGCAATTTGATGATAGTGATTTCATGTTATGTTAGCTACCGTGGAAATAGGGGGAGAATTAAGACATTTTATTTTTACAAAGAAATACTGGAGTTTAGTTCTTTTATTTTAAAACAACTCTTTCCCTTCCAATATGTATAGAGTCAAAGGTTCTAGATTTTTATAAAGCCACAAATTTATGGCATATTTAAGTGGCAATAATTAGGCTAGTTTTTACCATCAGCCACAGAAACATCAATGTCTGTTGACACATTATAAAGGCTCAAGTGTGTGCAGCCTGATATGTTGTTATCTGAGCTGAGTTTTAATAGTGCATCTGTATCATTTTTCGCAGTGGAAAATAACAGGATGTTGCCTTGTAATTTTTTTTTACTACCCTATAATAAAATATAGCCATAATAAATAGCATCTAAACAAATAAAGCAGATTTGGACTCAATCCATTTTGCCTTCATCACTTAGTATGGCTCAGGCTTTTAAGTAGTTGTGTATCCTAAATTGGCTTAATTGGATCAAGTGGCATTTGACTCTCTTTGCCTGCAGTGAAGTAGAGAAAGATTTTATTTTTTTTGCTATTTAATATTTAGGTAATATTTTCAGTATATTTGCCTTGGTACTCCATTGTGCTATTAACACAGTTTGTCCAGATTGTAATCTAATTTGTGCTTTTGATTATGTTAGGTGACCTTTTAAGCTTATTGCTATTGTGTTGTTATTGTTGCTATTATTATTCTTATCCCTAATGTTGATAATTAAATATTTTTAAACCAGGAGTGCTATACATTATTAAGAATTTGTACAGTTGGCTGTGAGTGTTCTAGGAGCAGGAATAATGTTTAATTCAGTTTGGTGGCTGTTAGTTGGCCCAGTTCCAGGTTTACTGTGATTTTCTTTGCTGGTTTATTATCGAATGAAAATGGCTATAGTTTTTTGTTTTTTTTTTTTAAACTTGGAATCTAAATATATATAAATATGTTTTAAATTTTCATCCATTTTATCAAATAAAGGTTAAAATTGAAATAGAGAATTCAAAAACTGTTGCCTGGGGTGCCTGGGTGGCTCAGGCATTAAATGTCTGCCTTCTGCTCAGGACATGATCCCATGATCTTGGGATCAAGCCCCTTGTCGGGGCTCCCTGCTTAGTGGGAAGTCTACTTCTCCTCCTGCTCTCCCTGCTTGTGTTCTCTCTCTTACTGTGTCTCTCTCTGTCAAAAAAATAAATAAAATCTTAAAAAAAAAAAACAACCAAAAAACTTTGCCTATTAGTATGGATTTTACCAAACATTAGAAGAAAAAAAAAATGGGTTTTGGTGCCTGAAAAATTATTTCTTTCTTTTTTTTGTTGTTTTTAAAGATTTTTTTTTATTTATTTGACAGACACAGCCAGAGAGGGAACATAAGCAGGGGGAGGGAGAGAGGGAGAAGCAGGCTTCCCGCCGAGCAGGGAGCCCGATGTGGGACTCGATCCAGGGTCTCCGGATCATGACCTGAGCTGAAGGCAGTCGCTCAACCAACTGAGCCACCCAGGCGCCCAGGAAAAATTATATCAGCCAAGTTTTTAAACCTCTTTTCTGCCACTATCCCAGAAATATCTTATTCTTCTTTGGTCTCCATTTTTGACCATAATAACCACAGCATGATAGTCTTATAATAGGTATATAATCATGTAAGAGAGGATCAGTATATGACTGTTTTACATAAAACATGGTCATTTAGTTTTAAATACTATTTTGAAGGACTAAGAAACAAAATTTATTTTCATTTATACTGATAGGTAAAATAATATTTATTATTTAATCCTATATGATTTTGAGAAATTTGTTAGGAGGAAAATTAGCAAAAATGGAAAAGCCTTTCTATTTAACTATTAATATTTTCTTTACATCTTCTGCATGTGTACTTCAACGTAAATTAGTTATGTTCAGTAACAATGTAAACCAAATTCAGTACCAGCAAAATTTTAAAAACTTAATCAGACTTCATTCTGAGTGTGAAGCTGGACCTGGGGCTGGGTCCTATGACCCTGAGATCATGACCTGAGCCAAAAACAAAAGTTGGATGCTAAACTGACTGAGCCACCCAGGACCCCAATATTTACTATTTTTAAAAGGCATGTGAAGAAGTATGTTCCTCCATCCCCCCCAAAAAGAAACAATTAATTATAAAAGAGTCTAGTGGATACTGTTTAGAAGGAGTGGTATGGATTTCCCCACTCATGGGTATGTGATTTCTAAAAAACTTAAAATATGTATTTATATTCTCATCGTTTTCTATATATATAATATATAGAAATAAAATAAATACACTTAAAAGCAATGTCCTCAAAACGGGGGTAAAATACATACAACATACGATGGGTTAAATAGATGCAAACATACACATTCCTTTTACTTTATCAAGGCTATTAACTTTTAATTGTCTATATTATACCCATAAACTTGACTTTATTGATCTATGATTTTTTTGAATTGTACATGAGTAAAACTTAGTTATATATAGTCTTGTTTGGGTGAGGGGTTCTTTGAGTACAGAAAAATTTCTGAAAAATTGAAGCAAACATCTACCACTGAGTTAAAGTGGCAAAACTCCAGATTATTTGACAGTTTGAATAAAAACTCTGTCCACAGTTCCTTTGAAGTAGTTTTCAGTTTTCCTCAGAGCTTTAGGTTATTTGTGGTGGATGTTCATCTGTCTGTATGCTACTTCTGCTTCTGATTTCTCATTGATAGAATACTGGGGGACATAAAGGATAACTAAATCTTGATTGAAAGCCTCTCCATCAGTCAGATTCATTGGGTTTTAGTGCAATGTGAGATTTTTTCTTTTTTCTTTTAAATATATTTTCTGATTTAGGACTGTATGTTAAATTGCTCTGATTTCCAGATGGTGGAATCTCAGGTAAGTTACTTATTACTGTGCAAGGACAAGCATACCATTTTAATGATTTCAGTATTGAAGATTTTCTGCTTGAAATCTTACACAAAGCTTCATGTAATGAAATACAGACAATATAAGAATGGGACAGAAAAAAGAGAAAGCAGAGTAACGGTGCGATGGAAATCTGATATTTGATATGTAAGCTAATCACTTCTAGTTCTCCAGCTAATTTTTTTTTTTTTTTTTTTTTTTTTACTTGCTCAGAAGCATTTCCTTCTTTCTTTCTGCTTTTTGATCCCACACTCTGCCCCCTGCACAGTTGGAAAGTCCCCAGAGGACTTTGGCAGAGGTCATTTCTCAGAAGCCTTTTAAACTTTGGTTAGAATACATTTATTGATTTTTTTTTTTTTTTTAATGACCAGAGGAATAAGGATTTTTGAAACAAGCTTATCTGAGATTCACTGTCTGGCTGGGCAAGCCAAACTCTTTTAAACCTTTGAGAACATTCATTAGACACCAGGTCCTCAGCCTTAGTGAAACTTAGGATTCTGGCATACTAGATTTTCTGTGAAACTGATAAAAGTAGACAATTTGGCCTCATAGACATGGGAGATAAAAATCATTTTTCTAGAACTGACAAAACTGCATAAATATATAAACATCTGATCATGAGTCTTTTAGAAAATATTTGGTAGTGCGCATTGGCACAGTAACTTATACTTGGGATATTTTCACTGTATGTAATAGTTTGAGATTGAACTGTGTTGACCAGGATAGCCATGAAGTTAAAGGACATTTTTGTGAACTAAAAACCTGATAATTAAGGAGAGGATAATGTTTGAAGAAAAATATCTTTTCATATATCAAAACTTTTGTTTTTAGGCTTTTTAAAGTTCCTCATTTAAATTTTGAAAATGAAATTAAACAGAATAAGATATAAGTAATGGGGTGGATTTTAGGGTGTACTAGCAATAAATGATTATTTAAAAGTATAGAATATAGGCATATTTTATTATAAATAGCTTGGTAACTTCAATTGTAGAATTTGAGAACTATAATTAGGTTGCAAATATATGTAATTATAGTTATAGGCACTTTTCAGGGGGTAAATGCACAGATTAAATTGAATGATTCCTTTTTATATTGATAACTTAAAGCTGTTTCTCAAGCAGAGAAAGAAAAAAAAGTACATTGCTAAGGAAATAATCTTCCTGAAACCCAAGAGTCCTTACGGTTAGAGCAGTAGCCTGCACTGTCCTTACCCAGAAATAAGCTAAAACACTAGGCTAAACTCAGAGAAAGAGCTGTTTGTGGGTACAAAAGCTTTGTGTTAGTTTTGGATACCTGGGAAAAAGTAATGTTCTTGCCTTTTAGGATGTTTGGAAGTTGAAGGCATATGACAGAAACAAATCCCTGGAAGAAATACTGCTGGGATGACAGTTCTAGGATTGTGTATGCCATGGCCTTCTGATGAACTGGTTCAGTAGGACATTGTCATTTCTGTGAGGGAAGAAATGATCTCTGTGTAATTGAATTTCAAATGAAAGGAAATAGTAAAAGGCCCAGTCTTTTATTTTGATTTTAGTAAATAGAAACTTTTCTCTATGAAGGCAAGGTCTCTTTGTATATACTGCTCTAATGCTTGATATTGCCCAGTGGATGGTATATAGTAGATACTAATTAAAGGTTCTTCTTTTTCCCTTCCCTTTGCCTTACCTATCCTGCCTTACCTCACTTTATCCTATCCTGTATAAAATATTCTATGATATCTTCTGCTCTCCTCTGTATGCAAGCAGGGAAACTGTCACCATTATCACTTTTCCCTATCTTCCATTAATTATGGCATCTTTTAATATTCATCAAAACAAAGTATAAGAGGTTCAGTCTTCCTTAAGTGAAAATGTTGTGTATAATATACTGATTAAGTTTTATTTTTCTTTTCTTTTTTTTTTTAAAGATTTTATTTATTTATTTGCGAGAGCGTGAGAGAGTGGGAGATAGCATGAGAGGGGAGAAGGTCAAAGGGAGAAACAGACTTCCCCTGGAGCTGGGAGTCCGATGTGGGACTCGATCCCAGAATTCTGGGATCATGACCTGAGCTGAAGGCAGTGGCTTAACCAAATGAGGCACCCAGATGCCCTTTTGATTAAGTTCTCAAGATTATTTTGTGTTTGGGATTATCTGCAATCCTTCCCCCCAATTAATAAACTATTAGTTGTCTATGTAGTGTGTGTGTGTGTGTGTCTGTGTGTGTGTGTGTGTGCATATATATATATTATAAAGATTTTTTTATTTTTTTGACCGAGAGAGATCACAAGTAGGCAGAGAGGCAGGCAGAGAGAGAGGAGGAAGTAGGCTCCCTGCTGAGCAGAGAGCCTGATGCAGGCCTCCATCTCAGGACCCTGGGATCCTGACCTGAGCTGAAGGCAGAGGCTTTAACCCACTGAGCCACCCAGGTGCCCTATTTTTAATATCATTTACAGATCTGTAGGCTAGTTCAAAAAATACCAGTTGTGTTTTTCGGTGAAGGAGGGTTATGAGTAATTTATTCTAATTTTCATGTTAAAGATGGAGATATTAAGGGATAGAAAAGGTAAGTGATTTTTAATAATAATATTTTCATTTTACAGTTGATCTTCTGGTTACATATTTTTTCCTTTCACTATTCCTTTCTTTTTGCTTAGTTTGCTTTTCCTTTCTTTTCTATCTTCTTAACTGTTTAAATTTACTTTTAAGCACTACTTTAGCTGCATTCCATTAAATAATGATATACTCTGCTTTAGTTTTCCTCAGTTGAATAATTTATCTTCTGATATCTTTGATACATGAGATATTTATAAACTTTTTTTAATGTTTAAATATTTGGAGATTTAATAAAAAACTTAAATTTCATTCTGTTTTGGTCATACAGTCTATTTTTAAATTCATTAAGGTTTGTATTAGGACCTTGTTTATCTGGAGGTTTTGGGAGAGATAGTAGAAATCCCAGGCAAAAATACTACAGAATTCCCACTGTTCTTGTCAAATGTAAGGTAATTTTTTCAGCATAACACCTAATTTATTGGACGACTGGTCAGTTTCTAGAGTCCTGAAACAATTGTTATTGTCACTTTTGTCCAGGTTTACACTGATATAAAATTGCACCTAAGATACCCTCCTTTATACAATGGCTTACATTCTTGGGGATTGAAAATAATTGCATGTGGAAATTTGACACACTGAGGACTAAACTTTGTACTCTTGATTTAAAATGCACCGGAAGTTTGCAGACCTCTTTGTACATAAAGTCTTGAGGTTAATTTCATTGGAGAATGAGACCTTAGCATAGTATTAGCATAGTATTCAAATTATAAATGTTAGAGAACTGCACTGAACAGTTCTTGATGCATTAACAAGCCACTTTATCTGGAATAATCTGTCTCAGGAGCCAGTCAGCAACCTAAACAGGCTGATGTGGAAATTCTATCTGGTGGTGTAGCTTCAAAAAGATGTTTGTAGCAGAAAATAATGTATTTGTCCTATAGAGGATCTTGAAAAGCCAGACCTGTGGAAGACAGCATGGTGTTTATAGATTAATGAGCAGAAATCATCATGGAGAAGAAGAAGTCTCAGGTTATTCTGGCAGCTGTTTGCAAGGTAGATAGGAGTGGGGATAAAATGATGCTATACGGATAAGAAGTTTCTATTCCTGCACCTTGCAGTATTCCAAATATGGGGGCCAGTGGTGACAACCAGAAGTGACGGGAAGCCAGACTAAGGGTAAAATGCCTTGGGATCTTGTCTTTGTGTCATCACCTGATAACCATGATAATCTTTATCAGTTGCACCTTTGTCATCTGTAAAATTATTGGGAATAGAGAAAAAAACAAATTTGAACAGTCTACTGAGAAAATAATGTGGTAAATGATTATGGTTATTGATATGGAATAAAAGTAGAAGGTATTTGAAGATGACTGGCAGATTGAGAAACTGAACAGGGTAGGTGGAAAAATGATATGAACATCATAACTAAAGAGATACCATTGGAAGACCTAGTTGAAGATGTGTAGGCAGATTGTCATAAATGTAGTTATTGTGTCTATTTACTGTGTTTTGACTTATATTTTCTTATTTAACTTCCAAGTAATTGGAAATGATAAATGGAAGGCTATATACTTCTTTTTACAGATAATAAAATTGTGGCACTTAATATTTAACTGTTTGGTTCTAAAAATGATTTAATACCTCTCATAGACCAAAAAAATAAATGTGTATTACCTTAGAAATAGTTCACTAGTTCCCTGTAGTTTTTAAAAATCTCAATTTTCACTTACTTTAAAAAAAAATGTAACTGTCATCTTAGGCTGCAAAACATCTTTGACACTAAAATGATCTTTATTTTATTTGTTTTTAGAAGATTTTTATTTCCGGGGCACCTGGGTGGCTCAGTTGGTTGAGCGACTGCCTTTGGCTCAGGTCATGATCCCAGACATGCGGGATCGAGTCCCACATCGGGCTCCCTGCTCAGCAGGAGACCTGCTTCTCCCTCTCTCCCTCCCCCTGCTTGTGTTCCCCCTCTGGCTGTGTTTCTCTCTGTCAAATAAATAAAATCTTAAAAAAAAAAAAAAGAAGAAGAAGATTTTTATTTCCTTATTTGACAGAGATAGACACAGTGAGGGAGGGAGAAACACAGCAAGAGAGGAAACACAAGCAGGGGGAGTGAGAGAGGGAGAAGCAGGCTTCCTGCTGAGCAGGGAGCCTGATGTGGGGCTTGAACCCGGGACTCCCGGATCATGACCTGAGCCAAAGGCAGACACTTAACGATTGAGCCACCCAGACGCCCCCAAAACAAATTTTTTAATCATGAGATAGCAAGTTTAAAAAGTAGAGCAACATTCATTCATTCATTCATTCATTCATTCATCAAATATTTACTCTGTGCCGGGGCACAGTTCTAGGTGTTATGGTTTCAGAAGTGTACTAAACAGACAAAAATATCATTCACAGAGTTTATCTTTACCTTTTGGTTGAGGGGTGAGAACAGAATCAAAGAGAGAGAAAGAAACTTACTACATTCTTCAGACACTTTTTGTACTTTTTTTTTTTTAATTTTATTTATTTATTTGACAGAGAGAGGAATCACAAGTAGGCAGAGAGGCAGACAGAGAGAGAGGAGGAAGCAGGATCCCTGCTGAACAGAGAGCCCGATGCGTGCCTTGATCCCAGGACCCTGAGATCATGACCTGAGCCGAAGGCAGAGGCTTTAACCCACTGAGCCACCCAGGTGCCCTTTTTGTACTGTTTTTAAACACTTCTTATTTTTGAAGATTTTATATTCCCACTTAACTTTTTTTTTAAGGTTTTAAGGACTTTATATTCTCACTTTACCTCTGTAAAATTCCTCTGAGGGGAATATGAACATTACTTGTTTATCTTACACAAAAATATTCTGAGACATTGAATGGCAAAGCCAGAATGTGAAAACAAGTAATCCAAATTCAGTCTATACTCTCCAGCTTCTGAAACAGCATTATATTGACTATCGTCCATATTTAAAAAGAGGATGTTTATTATGAAAAACTATATGTTTCTGTAAATGAATTATTTTGAAAATAATTATCTCAGAATTTCATAACACTAATTACTGTTTAAAAGTAACTTCATGTTCTAATATTTAAATGAGATTCCAGGAAATCAAAGTAAAAATTAGTCTGGAATTAAGATTAAAATGTATTTTATTGTCTTGGTCTGTGAAGCATTAATTATTTTTGTTACATCTCCTACTGAACCTTCCAGTGAAGTTTCAAGAAGAAATGAGGGGGTCACGTGGGTGGCTCAGTTGGTTAGGCGACTGCCTTCGGCTCAGGTCATGATCCGGGAGACCCGGGATTGAGCCCCACACCGGGCTCCCTGCTCGGCGGGAAACCTGCTTCTCCCTCTCTCGCTTCCCCTGCTTGTGTTCCCTCTCTCACTGTGTTTCTCTCTATCAAATAAATCAATAAAATCTTTAAAAAAAAAAAAAAAAGAAGAAATGAGGAATTCACGTGTACAAACATACTTTAAAAAGATCATTCCAGGGATGCCTGGGTGGCTCAGTCAGTTAAGCGTCCCCCTTCAGCTCAGGTCATGATACCAGGAGTCACTCATGGGGCTCCCTGCTCGCTGAGGAGTCTGATACTCTCTGCCTGCTGCTCCCCCTGCTTGTGTGCTCTCTCTGACAAATACATAAAAATCTTTTAAAAATAGATAAATAAAAATAAAATAAGGAGCGCCTGGGTGGCTCAGTCATTAAGCATCTGCCTTCAACTCAGGTCATGATCCTAGCGTCCTGGGATCGAGCCCTGCATTGGGCTCCCTACTCAACAGGAAGCCTGCTTCTCCCTCTCTCACTCCCTTTGCTTGTGTTCCTTCTCTTGTTGTGCTTCTCTCTGTCAAAAAAATAAATAAAATCTTAAAAAAAAAAAGAAAAAGAATATTTGTTTTGAACATTTATCTTTTTTTTTGATTTATATTTATTTATTTGACAGAAAGAAATACAGCTAGAGAGGGAACACAAGCAGGGGGGAGTGAGAGAGGGAGAAGCAGGCTTCCTGCTGAGCGGGGAGCCCCATGTGGGGCTTGATCCCGGGTCTCTGGGATCATGACCTGAGCTGAAGGCAGTCGCCTAACCAACTGAGCCACCCAGGCAACCGTGAACATTTATCTTTATTATGTCTTCCCTTTTTTTTAAGTTGGTCAATCAAATCTTATAATTTTATTTTTCATTTTTGCTGTCTTATGTATCTGCTTGTCTACAAGATTTTTTCTAAAGCATAGATTAATTTAACTTTTTATTTTTAATTAAAGCAATCTAGTATCAGGTATTTTCATTTGATTTGCAAATTGTGGAGTGGATTGCAATAACTGCCAGTGAATTTCTTTTTGTGTCACTTTTGAATGGTGCTAAAGATACGAAGATAAAAGCACACCAGATTTTCTATGCTTTTTTGAGTGCTTCTTTCAAAGTAGTCAAATTGTTCAAATGATTATTCTAGTAGCTCCTTTTAAGAATCCCTTTTAGAGCAAGTTTACTAACTGGACAGGAAATTCAGGCTAACAATATGCTGATAGAAGAGTATCATTTGATATGATTTCTTTTCTTCCCTTCTGTTTGGTTTTCAATTCCCGTTAGCCATGTATTCATCTCTGTTTTCCTTTTCTGTGATTTACCTCTGACCTGGTTTCCTTCCTCTTAGGAAGCTGTGACTCAGTGTAACTAGTTCTGTTGAGTTGTCCTGTTAGCCCTGAAGTGCCTCAAGGGGCAATACTTTTGAAACACTGAATAGCCAGATTGTAAATTAAGATTCTCTGATCTTCTGAACAAAGAGAAAATGGACCTATAAAGATGATTCTACAAACAAACTCAAAGACACATAATAGTACATTTTTGTTCTTGGTTTCAATTTATGTGAGGGGAATACAGACAGTTTCCAATAATTACTTATAATTTTTTTTAAACTAAAAAGAAAATGTTTTGTTTACCCAGTCAGTATTTTTTAGGCCATGTTAAATGCTTGGTTCTTTAAGGAGGAGTAATACCAACTGAAGAAGTAGTTACTTCAGTCTGTTCTGAAGCATGTCACATCACAGTGTATGGGTTCAGCCAAATAGAATATACCAAGGCATATGGGAGCATCAGGGAATATAGGATTGGTTCTGTCCCTGGTGGAGTCAGTTTGATGCTGTCAGGGAAAACTTTGTGGAATAAATCATGTTTGGTGTTCAGAATTTATTTCCTCATTGGGAGAAACAAAATTTAGCAGGTGAGGGTGATTCTAGGAGAGCCAGTGCTATCATTGCCCATGGTTGTTCAGACATGTAAAATATTTGTAAGTTTGAATAGGTTATTCTGCAAAAACTGGGAAGCAATACCTTATGTGTACAGCCAAGAAATTGCCTAAAAAATTGCTTTGTTGCCTGTTCAAGTAGTCAGGCATACCATTCAAACATGGAATGGATTGCTCTTGTGTTGTAAAACTTCATTAATTGGGCAAATTTGGGTGGATACTCACTAGGAAAAATATAGTTTAAAATCCTCAAACAAAATATAATGCTTTTATTAGTGAATATATTTTTGTTAATTTGTTTTCATAGATATCTGATGGTAATCAATAGTGATTCTATAAAAGGAGAACCTAGGGCGCCTGGGTGGCTCAGTGGGTTTAGCCTCTGCCTTTGGTTCAGGTCATGGTCTCAGGGTCCTGGGATCGAGGCCCACATCGAGCTCTCTGCTCAGCGGGGAGCCTGCTTCCTCCTGTCTCTCTGCCTGCCTCTCTGCCTACTTGTGATCTCTCTCTCTGTCAAATAAATAAATAAAATCTTAAAAAAAAAAAAAAAGGAGAACCTAATTTTAATTTTATGTTAATAAGGTTCTGCATATATCCAATTCCTTATCCATTTGCAGACAAGATTATAAAGTAGATACTAGATTTTTTCATTGTTTTATCATTTGTATGATTACTTAACCTTTTCCTAATAGCATACTATTATTAGCATTATTAGTTTAGTATTAGTTTAATAATAAAATAAATAGAAAATATAATGGCAATTTAAAGACCATGAAGACTAACAATCATCCCTGTAGATATACCACTTAGGTAAACTCTTCTTTGCTTATTCCTTTCTATTATCTGAATTTGTTTAAATTATTGTAGTCATGGTCTCTGTACATAAATACACAGAGCATGTATTTCTATATATGATTAAGTGGCAAGATATATATTAAGTGTGCCTCATTTTTTTTTTTTTTTTCTGAAACAGTTCTAATGGTAAAAGTGATTACACGCTTTCTAGAATCTTACTTGAAGTGTCTGTTGCAGGGCACCTGGGTGGCACAGTCAGTTAAGTGTTGAACTCTTGATTCTTGGCTCAGGTCATGAACTCAGGATTCTGGGATTGAGCCTGGAGTTGGGAGGCCAGCCCTGCCATCACTGGGGAGTCGGCTTGAGGATACTCTCCCTCACCCTCTAACCCTTCCCCTGCTCAGGTGTTTGCTCTCTTTCTTGCTGTCTCTCTCTCTGTACAAAATAAATATATAAATCTTTTTTAAAAAGAAAAGAAAATGTAAGTTTTAAAAATAAGTTCTGTGAGTTCTAAGAAATTTTCTGGTTTCTTGCAATTGATATTTATTATTATTTTTTAAGATTTTTTGAGAGAGAGAGAGCATGAGCGGGAAGAGCAGAGAGAGAGGGAGACAATCTCAAACAAACTCCCCACTGAGATGGAGCCTGCCTTGGGGCTCTATCCCAGGGCCCTGGGGTCATGACCTGAACTGAAATCAAGAGTTAGTTACTTAATTGGTTGAACCACCAGGCATCCCTTGAATCTTTTTTTAATTAGGAAAATATTTAAATTCCCTACTTACCAAATTCATTAATTATTTCTAGTGAATGATACAGGAAATTAGATAGTTGAAGAAAATGTGTCAGAGGTAAATAGAATTTCGTTTTTTTTATACTATAGCTCTGCTGCTGTACCTCAAACATTTTGAGAAAAAAAGCACTTGACCAATAATAAGAAATACATAAGTATACTCAAATAGTCCTAAAACTATAACCATAAAGTATTATTTTTTCTCATCATCTGATATACTTTTTTTTTACAGAAATGTTTAAGTGTTCAGTAAAACAGAGGAAAAGAACATGGACTTTTAACAACTGAAGAACAAATTAAGGTAACCATTATATAATTTTTGCCAATCATAATTGTTAGTAATTTCAAAGTATATTTAATATGTTTCCACTGAAGTTAGTTAGTGTATGTTTTTATGAGGATCAATATTAAAAATTGTTTAGTGAGTTACTTAAATGGAATTTTATTTATTTTTGGGAAAATAAAATTGACATTTCTTGGGGACAAATAAATTTACATATTTAAATTTATGTATCTGTCCCCAGGAATTGTCAACTTTATTTCCCCAAAATATACAAAATTCCATTTAGGGAGGTATGCTCTAGCTAGGTGAAAAATAAATGTGTTATTAAATACAATTTATGTTACATATATTAGTAACAAAAATGATTTGCATCTCTTTCAGCAAATCATTTGAAGGCACGTAGGACTTTATATTAATCAACCAATAGTAAAATTGAAATTTCCTTTCTTCTTAAAGTCTCCATGTTAATTTCTGTAAAGTGACTTTGTAATATCTAGAATATAAAGTATTATAAATATACAACTTAAAAGCAGAAATGCCAATTTTCTTATTCATATTAAATCATGTTCATTTAATTTTGAGTTTATATAATGGTATGTATTATAAATTATTATAAGTATTTTAAAGATTCTGTACTTTTTACTTGATCAGTACTGAGTGATTTGAGACTATAAAAAGTCTGTAAAAATACTACACTCACCTTTGTAGGCACTAAAATTTCCAATTGATATTTCTTCTTTTAGATATTTTTGCCTTAATTTCTTTGCCACTGCTTTCTTCATCACATTCATCCATATAGGCAAACATTATTTCTTATTTCCCATGGTAGAGATTATTGAATCTGTTTTATATGTATTTATTAGCATATCTATACATTAAGAAATAAATTTTGCAGATATTCTTTTACTGTGTTAAATACAAATTGGGTTTTTGTTGCCTTAATGATATAAATTAGTTAAATTAACAAAACAGACTGATTCAGTCATCTTTTTCCCAAAATTCAACCATGGAAGGCTTAGATATGCTTTCTCTGGAGAAGTTAAATGCTGGTGGGAAAGATATGAAACTCTATAGACATTACTATATACATTTTATTGGCAACCTATTAAGGAAACAAAAGTGGAGCAAGTCACTTTTGTTACAGGAGGCTTTTGAAATCTTCATAGAAGTTATGAAATTCATTGAGGGGTTGTTGAGGCAGAGATGGTGAGGTCATGCATTCCAAGCCAACAGAAGAGCTTATGAAAGAGTACACAAAAGAACAAGGAATGGCCATTGAATGATTAATATTTCTAATGTTGCTGAAGGATTACTCATGCATTGGGGCAGTGTTAGAGATGAGTCTTGAATCATAGGTTTGGAGCAGCCCATGCTGCTTATCATGTTTGCTGGATGAGAGCTTATTTTCCAGCCAAGATGTCTCCAGAGTGCTTACGGGTATTTATAGAGTGGGGAGAAGAAAATTTCAGAACCTCTCCTTGATAGTCATTTTCATTACAAAATAGGAAAGAATTAAGGCCTTATTATAATATTTAATATAACAACTGCTATTGGCACCCAAATATGAAGTTTCTAGAGGATTTATGGGGGTTTTTATGGTGTTAAATGATCAACAATTGTTTGTTTCATTGTTTTTTGTGATTTAATTTGTATACCACTAATTCATTCTTTTAAAAATATGCAATTGAGTAATTTTTAGGATAGTCACAAAGTTATATAACTATTAATACCATCTAATCCAGAATGTTTTTATATTGATTATATCCATGAGCAGTTACTTACTTTTGCCTGTTTGCTCTGTTCCCTGGCTACAGCTAATATAGTTTCATTTTCTATGGATTTACCATCAAAAATGGAATCATATAATATGTGGCCTTTTGGGTCTACCCTCTTCATAATGTTGGCAAGTTTTACCCTTGTTCTGTGATTCAGGACATAATTTCTTATTTGTGTGAATAATATTCTGTTAGATGGACATACCACATTTTGTTTATCAATGTATTGGTTGATGGATATTGGTTTTTTTTAATTCTTTTTGTCTATTATGAATAATGGCTGCTATGAACATTTATATACAGGTTTTTAAGTAAGCATCTGTATTCATTTCTCTTGGATATATACTGGTAGTAGAATAAAGGTTAACTGAATGTTGTACCTTTTGAGGGACTAACAAACTGCTTTCCAAAGGCGCTGTACCATTTTACATTCTCACCAGGCATGTGTCCAGGTTTCATCCTATCCTTGCCAAAAGTTATTGTTATATTGATTATAGCCATCCTAATGGAAATCAGGTTTTATCTCACAGGATATTTATGGCAGTGATTGTTTTTAAGAATATTTTAATGTACTGATACTACTTGAGTTTGGATAAGTACATTAACTGAATTAATGTCAATTTTTAACTAGACTACTCATATTAAACAATTGATTTTAAAAGTGTTAAATAAAGATTATAATTGAAGAGTATTTGATTACTACATGCCCAAATAAATAACAGCAATAATGACAAAAAATGATGGGGCTTCTGGGCAACTCATTTGGTTAAGCATCTGATTCTTGATTTTGGCTCAGGTCATGTTTTCAAAGTCATAAGATTGAGCCCTACAGCGGCCTCTGTGCTCAGCACGGAGTCAGTATACGATGCTCTCCCTCTCCCTCTGCTTCTCCCCCACCTGCTTGTACTCTCACTCTCAAAAAAAGAAAACAAATAAATTAAAAAATAACAAAAAATGGCAGAATTGATATTTTCTCTATTCGTATTATGGGATTTTTTCAAATTCATTATTTATTGTAAACATGAAATATCTATTTAGATTTATCATGGATAGCTAAAAACTAAAATAATCAAGAAGACTATAAGATTAAACTTGTACTAAAAACAAATTTTGTCTTGACTGTAAGTTAATAGAACGAAGCAATATGAATATAAGACTTAACCTCCAGAGCACAAATAACCAGGTTTTTCAGCAGTGCCATTTTTAAACTAGTCATTTACAAATTTTCACTGAACTTTGGTAGCTGTTTAGAACCTTATTTGAGATTTCTTGTAGAGGTGAAATAAAATCAACAGAGAAAAGCTAGAACTTTTGGTGGTGTGCAAAATGGCTAAAATCACACATGAAAAATTATATGACAATAATGAAAATATATTACTTCCTCAGTAAATGTTGGAAGATGATATTAAAAATATTGCTTTTATCAAAAAGTATGCAAATGATGTTGCATGAGAGCTTAACTTTATTTTTCTTTAAGATCCTATTTATTTACTTGAGAAAGAGAGAGAGCGCAAGAAGGAGAGTGGGAGAGGGGAGAGGGAGAAGCACAGGGCTCCATTCCAGGACACTTTGATAATGACCTGAGCCCAAGTCAGATGCTTAACCAACTGAGGACCCAGGTGCTCCTGAAAGATTCACGTTAAAGTTTGTGTTTTTCCATATCAATTTATGATCAATTTATGCCAATTTTATATTTGCAAGATTTTTTTTTAAGATTTTATTTATTTATTTGACACAGAGAGAGAAAGAGAGCACACAAGCTGGGGGAAGGGTAGAGAGGAAAAGAAGAGACTCTCAAGCAGGCTCTGTACTGAGCATGGTAACCGACGTGTTGTTCGATCTCACCACCCTGAGATCATGACTTGAGTTGTAATCAAGAGTGGGATGCTTAACTCACTGAGCCACTCAGGTGCACCTCTGAATGGATTTAACCACAAAATGTCAAATCAAAGTTTTCAAAATAATTAAAAATAAATAAAATAATAAGTAACAGGAAGACCTTTCAGAAACATCATTTTCAGAAAACTTTTGCTTTAATGGCTCCATTCTCCTGATTCCTTGGGCATAAATCCTTGGAATGAATCTTGAATTTTCTTTTGTACACATTGCACATCCATCAGCACATACTCTCTGACCACTTTCGAACGTATCCTTGGTTATTACATTGACCCAGGTCACAATGTCCTGTTCCCTAAAGAATGAGAACAGCCTTCACTTTTCCTTGCTACATCATTTTCCTGTAGAGCACTCAGAACCCTGCTCCATTTTTAGTCTCTTCTGCATTCCAGCTACCTGCCTTCATTGCCATTTGCTGAACACACTAGGTCATTCTACTTGGGATCCTTATCATATTGGTTCCTAACCCAATCAACATTCTCCTCATGCTTAGTTCCTAGACTTTAAATATCTCCTTCTCACGGCAGCCTTCCCTCAACATCATATTTAAAATTGAAATTGCCTGGGAGTACCCCTCTGCATTCATTTCCTGCTTCCTTTTTCTTTCTTTCTTTTTTTTTTTTCTTTTAAGATTTCATTTATATCAGAGAGAGAGAGAGAGAGAGAGAGAGAGAGAGAGAGAGAGGAGGAAGCAGGCTCCCTGCTGAGCAGTGAGCTCAATGCAGGCCTCAATCCCAGGACCCTGAGATCATGACCTGAGCTGAAGGCAGAGGCTTAACCCACTGAGCCACCCAGGTGCCCCATTTTTCTCCCGACATATTACCCCAGTGCACACAATTTTGTTCATTGTCTCTTCTCATTAGTTATGTATTCTAAATATTTTGTTTTTATGCATCCTTTTATTTTCTATTTTTAAGTATCTTTTATATTGGACAATGGACCTTGATCATTGATTTAGAAAGGTTGAGAGACAATGTGGATAACTGCAGCTACAGGCAGGAGGATTATCTGGGAAATATTTGCAATAGTTCATGTCAGGTAATGAAGACTTGCTTTAAGGAATAATCCTGGGGACTGAGTGGTAGTAATAACTTTGAGACTATATGGAAGGTAAATGACAGGTCTTGGTGACTGATTGCATTTCAATAGTGAGGGTTCAAGTCTCAGTGCAAAGAGACTCAGGTTTGAAATGGCAACCCAATAGCTGGTGGCACCGTTTATTAAGCTTTACAGAGCAGGGTTCTTTCTCTGTGTATTTTTTAAAACAATAATAATAATTCATGTTTTTTTACAGAAATAGAATTCATAGCTATATATTAATTTTTATCTCTAGATAAGAGTGATCTCTGCTCATATAACACCTTGAATCAAGCGTCATTGTCTCATTTTTCCATTTGTTTATATAGAAATTTAAAAAAAAGTTTTCGTTTGCTATGAAATTACATTTCTAATTAATTTCAAAACCAGTCAGAAATTCAGGATGTAAAAACTGGCCATGGGCAGAGTAAAAGCACATTAATTATTCAGACAGTCATCCGTGCTTATTCCATTCTTGGAGATATAGTGGCTGTCAGAATCTGTCAGCTGTAGAGTTAGTGCCCTTCAGAATTTACATGCATAAATGGTGACCTTTGGAAATTTGCATAAAGATAAGCCTGGCATTCAAATGATAGCTGCCAGTCAGTTGAGGAAAGCAAAAGTTGTCAGAATGGGCCATGAAGCAGTAAACGGAAAATGGAGTATATACAAAACAACAGGTAGTACTTTTTTCACCAAAAATGAAAATAAAATCTTTTTAAAAAATCTTATTTATTGGGGTGTCTGGGTGGCTCAGTCATTAAGCGTCTGTCTGCCTTTGGCTCAGATCTTGATCCTGGAGTCTTGAGATTAATCCCCACATCAGGTTCCCTTTTCGGTGGGAGGCCTGCTTTTCCCTCACTCCCCCTGCTTGTGTTCCCTCTCTAGCTGTGTTTCTCTCTGTCAAATAAATAAAATCTTTTTAAGAATATATTTATTTATTTATTTGAGAGAGAGAGAGAGAGTGAGCGAGCGAGTATGAGTGGGGTGAAGGACAGATGTGGGGCTTAATCCCAGAACTCTGGGATCATGACCTGGGCCAAAGGCAGATGCTTTACTCATTGAACCGCCAGGGGCCTCAAACCTTTTCTAATAGAGTTTTACAAAAGCTAAATGTGTTATAACCATTTAAACATAACTTTGTTCACTAAAAGTACTCAATTAAATTTTAATCATTTAAAATGTTAATTAGATTTTTATTATAAAATTGATGTATACTCATTATAGAAAATTTAGAGAGTATTGCAAAAAGAGAATATTAATATTACCCATAATCCCATACCCAGAGGAAAGCATGGTCAGCATTTTAGTGTATATTCATAAAATTCATATTCATTAAATAAACAAATACACATAGACATATAAACACCATAAAAACACATTTAACTACCTTTTTACTGTCATCTTATAACATTTTGCTTATCATAACTTCTATTGAGATACATATTTATATATATCATTTTGTATATAAGTGATTATTCCCTCACATAGATTTTTAGTAGTAGAATTACTAAGACCTAGGGTATGACTTTTTTTTGATATGTTTTTGATATGTTCTGTTAAAATTTACTTTCAGCTTCTCCTTTTATGAGCTGTCAGTTTGCTTGTATTCTTCCTTTAATCATTTTTAAATGTTGTATTTTAAATGTCTGATAAAAGCTTGCCATTTAGGAAATTAAGACCTATGTAAGATACAAAAATAATTATGAATTAAAAATTCATTTTTTTCTTGGATTATTGTTATAAATTTCAATTTCTGTATAAAGTAACATGTCATCACTTACCTTACCCATCAGCCTAAACCTAAAATATTTACATTTCAGAACAGTGCTGATTACCTAAAACTAAAGGAAAAGGTAATACAGATAAAATTTTAAGACTTTGAGCATTTAAAATAATTATGCTTAATTGTGTGATATGAGAGACTGACAATCAGAAAAAACAAGTTCATTCTTCCTCCCCAGTCCTTTTTTTGTAGTCTCTGCCTTTTTCAAACACCTTGCCTTTTCCTGCTGTGGCAAACAAGGGTGGTGAACACCATAATTGTGAAAGGCAAACTGAGCTCCTTCAGTTTCTTCATCTTGAAAATACCTGAACATGTTCTTTAATTCAGTACTTTCAAGATAAAACAAAAAGACTAGTTGAGAATGAACAGCATGGATGAATATACAGTTTTTAACTTCTGTAGGTAACCTTGAATAGAATATCGTTGATATGTGAAAAATACTACTCCAGTCAAATCTCTAAGAGGGTTGTGATGTTCATGTTTATGTTCTGTTATTTCTTATTTTTTATGAAGAAACCCTGAATTAGGAGTGGCCTGGACAGAATTTTGTGTCCTGATCTTTGTATTTTACCAGATTTTCATCTAAATCTATTCACTACTGCCTTTGATACATGGTGGTGAAAAAATATTATGGTGGTTCAAAAAAGATTGCTCATTTCTGCCTGAATCAGGGATGCTGTATGGAAAAGAGAGAAATTAGTTCTATGTTTATAAATATTTATAGATTGGGATTTTGTGCCATGGCAAAAAGATAAAAAAAATTTTATTATTGGCTATTTTTGTGTTTTTTTTTTTTTTAGGAGAATGATTTGTTCATGACTTTTTAAATTAGGCATATACTTTTAGATTTTTTTCAGTACATATATTTAATATTAACCATTGTAAGTATTTGAGGAACTTTAATGAATGTATATACATACACAGCCTTGTCTGTTATTTATCTCTCTGTGTATCTGTCTATGCTTGTAGGTTTTTTAGTTTTGTATTCTGTGTGCAATTCTTTGAGATTTAAGACTTGTATAGAACTGTGTTTTCATCACTATAAGTCAGGTACAAAATAGTTTTATAACCTAAAAACTTCCTTGTGCTGTCCCTTTGTAGTCATTCCCTGTGTCTGTCCGTAACTCCTAGCAACCGCTAATCTGTTCTTTATTCCATAATACTTCAGTCCATATTTTTAGCTTTTTTGGAATGTCATGTAAATGAATCATACAGTGAGTAGTCTTTTAAGACTGTCTTCTTTCACTTTTCATAATGTGTTTGAGATTCATCCTTGATTTTTGAGCGTATCAATAATTTATTTCTTCTTAATGGCTGGGCAGTATTCTGTATGGATGTCTTACAGTTCATTTATCCACCTGTTGAAGAACATTTAGATTGTTTCTAGTTTTCGGTGAAAAGAATGTTGCTATAAACATTCATATGTATATGCGTGTACACAAATTTTCATTTCTCAGAGGCAAATACCTAAGAGTCGGATTGGTGGGTCACCTAGTTAAGTGCATATACATGATTTTAAAATTATTTCTGTGTTTTATTTTGTCCTAATGGATTTTATTTACTGTTTCTATCTTATTTCTATTTTAAGTGCCATTGTTATTACTTAAATTGTGTTGTGCAGAAGAGTGCTAAGTTATTAGTTTTTTTAATAATAGTCTATGTCAGGACCTGTTTTTGCTGGTCTCTGAATTTAGGTAGGAAAAATTATATCGTCCAAGTGGAAAATGCTGCTTTTAAGAAGTTTCCTTCCATGATATTTTTTAATTTTCTTTAGAAGTGTGTCTCGTTTTCTTTAGTAAATTACACTAAAGCAACTAACTGCAAAAAACGAAAACTTAACTGTTTCTGCAGGGAGAGCATCATTCAGCTGTTTTAATCTAACTAAAGCTTATGTGTTTTTTATGTAGAAAAGACCCTCATGAGAAGACAATTTATAGTAAATAATAACAAATTTGGTCATGTGGACTTGAAGACCCAGAGTATTAGTAGTACCAAATTCTACAAGAATAGAAATACTGAAAACTAACCATGAATTTTGACTTTGTGTATTAAGGATAAGGACCACATATTCCCTAAAAGTCATTCATAAAAATTTAGTAAATATAGCAGGATGGATTATTATATGTCAGAACGTAGATTCTGTATGTGTCTAGAGCCACTGAGTTATACACATTTTACAAATGTGGTTCCTATTAGGAAGAACTCTGGATCAGGTTACCTTTACTCTGGGTCTGGTCTTGCCATTAACTTGCTGTGAGACCCAGGGAACGTCATATAATCTCTCTGGATTGTAGTATTCTCATTTGTCCAATTAGTGAGGGCAGCACTAGATTATCCATAAAGGACCTTCTTGCTTAAAAAAAAATAGGATGCTGCAATTCTATGATGATCTTGGATCATTGAGAAGAAAAAGTTTGTATGTATGTTTAATATACTTGGTTAGAAGGCCAATGTAAGTGCAATACATTTTTAAACACTTCAAAAAGTATGTACAATTAAAAACAATTATAGGGTGTGTGTATATGTGTGTGTTTAAAGATTTTATTTGAGAGAGAGAGAGAGAGAGAGAGAGAGAGAGAGAGAGCACGCATGAGCAGGGGGAGAGGCAAGGGTGGGGGAGAATCAGACTCCATGCTGAGTGAGGAGCTGGACACAGAACTCGATTCCAGGACCCTGGGATCATGACCTAAGATGAAAGCAGTTGCTTAACCGATGGAGCCACCCAGGTGCCCCCAGATCCTGGTGTTTTGAAAAAAGTCCATTAAGCATTCCAGAAAGCTTGAATATTACAGAATTATTAATTTTCCTGTTTTTTTCAAATTTTAATAATTTGAAAAATTCTGGATTTTGTTTTATGTTAGAAATATGGCTAAATGTAAATTCATATTATTTTTAAAATTACATGCTTGTTGATAATTATATTTGAAATTTTTTCTCGGATTTCTAAAAATATCAGAATTTTAATTATTGGCTTGCTTAATTGTGAAACATAAGCTTCATAACAAATTCTCAATCTCCTATTTCAGTAAATATTCATTTTCTGAAATAAAGCTTAAATACTCAAAAGAAGGGGAGACTGGTATTAAAAATATCATCTTTGGTTGCATATGCTTTGTGCAGAATTACTATTTCATGAAGTAACATGTTTCAAAGGCTAAGGACTGTCATAAATCTTGAAGAGGAATGAAGATTAAAACACATTAACTTTAATTTCTTTTAAATTTATTTAGTACATGTTATATTAGTATCCAGTGTATATAAGACTGCTGTGTTCTAGAGTGATGTCCTAGCCTAAAGAAAATCAGAAGTCTGGGTGGAGATACAGAAACATGCACAACTAGCTACATTACATTATGCTAAGTACTATATAGTAAAGTATGAGAAGAGGAAATAATTAATTCTGAATAAAAGGCCTTGGGAAAGCTTTGCAGAACTGGTTGCATATGAGAGGATTTTAATAACTGAGAACCGAGAATGGGCCTTCTAAGAGAATGGTCAAGACAATGCCAGAGCACTCATTAGAGACTAAAGAATATTCAGTTCGGGAGGATTACAGTTTTCCGGAGTGGTAGAAGATTAGGTAAAGATACTTAAGAGGAAATTGAAGGACATAGGAAGAGCTCCTTTTCCTATTATTATATATTTTTGTAGAGACCTAATTGTGAAGTATTATTGGGATAGTGTTTTAAAGAGCAACAGGTCTTGGAAGTGTGAGAGGTGCTTTGACGATGGGGTAAAATAGTCAGATAAAAGAAACAGTGCATGGAGGCTCCAACTGGCGGCCACAGTTGGCTGGCAGGATTCTGTAAACTGCTGGCAAATAGCGGAGGTCTCAGCACTGATGAAGGTTCAAATGATGAACTCCCTTCACTGCACTTTTATATAAACCTTTGAAATGTATACATTCAGGATTTATTCAGCCCAGAGGGGCCACATTTTTCCTTCTTTAAAACATAAATTTTATACCTACATAAAACTTTCTTTTTTATCTTTCCAATTCTTGTAATATATAGTATATACATTTTTTCTTGAGTCCTAAAATGTGTTAGTTCAAGAGAATTTAATTGCCTAAGGAAAAAAGAAAGAAACAAATAAATTGGATTTCTTGGTTTGGCTTAGTGCTGCCTTCAGTGTTCTGAGGACAATAATGCAATTAGCTAAAATGTTTATCCACAAAATTTAATTCCTGAAGAGTAACTTCTCAAATTGCCTCTTACAAGTGTAATGGAAGCAAGCAGTTGTTTGCTGGCTTTGTTGCCAAAAATTGTGAATGGCTAGATTTTTATAAAACTTGGTGGTGATGCATGTGTAATCATATAAACTCTCCATTGTAAATTTGAAGGAACTGAATTTTGTAGACAAACATTTTTTGTTATATTGTGTCTCAGAGTTCTCAGCCATGAATGGAGAAATCCTTGGTGTTATTAACTCTTTCACACATTGAGGTTTTAATAGATTTCTTTTTCATTTCAATTTAATTTCATTCCTGATTAAATGCGCTGAATTAGCAATATTTTTCAATTGTCTATTTATGGATAAGCTAGTGATAAATATTTGAAAATGAATCTCTGACATTTATTTTTGGCATATATAAATATCCAAAGAAAATGAATACTTTTTTTTTTAAGATTTTATTATTTATTTGACAGAGAAAGAGAGATCACAAATAGGCAGAGAGGCAGGTGGAGAAACGGCAGTGGGCGGCAGGGGGGGGGCGAAGCAGGCTCCCTGATGAGCAGAGAGCCTGATGTGGGACTTGATCCCAGGACCCTGAGATCATGACCTGAGCCAAAGGCAGAGGCTTAACCCTCTGAGACACCCAGGTGCCTCAAAGAAAATGGATTCTTCTTATCCACCATAGATTTATTAGTAAATATTGCAGCAGTAATTCTCTCTGATACTGCTTTTGAAAAGAAGTACTAATAGGAAACGAGCAGAGGAAGTGTATTATAAAAACTTTGCTGAGTGTATAGCTTCTGAAAAATTATCCTTGGGCGAAAGGCTACACAGATCATTTCTAATAAGTTTGCTTCACCGTCCTGGAGTATTTCTTAGTCACAGGTAAAACATACTATTAGGCTGATCATATACAATAAATAGAAATAAATATGAAGATTACAACAGGTTGTTAAATCCACTCAGCAAAATGCCACAACAAATTAAAGCTTTCATTTTAAAAATACCAATTGCAACCATTTGAAATAGAAAGGAATGGTAAGATAGTAGAAGATGTTTTGACTGTTGTGGACTTTGGTTAGAATACCAAGCCAGGGGGCGCCTGGGTGGCTCAGTTGGTTAAGTTACTGCTCTCAGGTGAGGTCTTTATTTATGAGTCCTGGGATCCAGTCCAGAATCGGGCTTCTAGCTCCACGGGGAGTCTACTTCTGCCTTTGACCTCCCCTCTCATGCTCTCTTTCACTCTCTCTCAAATAGAAATCTTAAAAAGAAAAAGAAGAATATAAACAAAAATTTACTACTGTAAAAATTTGGAAAATATTGATATATAGAAGAATAACTCAACTGTTTAGGAAGAATAACACTAATAGGTTTTTTACATTGTTTTCTAAGAGAGCATAACTGTGTTCATGCTAATATACAAAAAAGGAATAATGAATTAATGGAGTCTCCACCAAACTATTCACCATAGATTGAAGACCATATCTGAATTTGAGATACATATTTCAAATTATATTTACTATAGCCTGTTTAGCTAAAAAAGGAAAGGATTTATTTGTGAAATGCTACCTAGATAGTGCATTTCACCCAAATACTTGACACATTTCCTGTACATACATGATATTCAGTAACAAAATTCTTTTAACTTTAGCTGTAGCAGAAAGTGAACTTTTAACAAAGTTTAAAATTAATAAAATAACATCGGATTTTTCACATTATGTCTGTTTATGTTTAACATATTTAGAATACAAATTCAATTTTAATATTGGCCCATTTCTGCCATTAGTGATATTAAAGATTTTAATTTACTATCCTTGATAATATCCTACATCAACCATAATTTGGTATTTTAAAGATTTTATGGGAATACACATGCATCAGATCACATTAAACACATTTGTTGTGATGCTCTGGAAGGAGACAGTCCTATTTTGACTTACACTGGAAAATTATTGCCATCTTGATGGATTTGAACTGCGTTTTTGAATATTTTATCATTTGAAGCATTTTGATCTCTGACAACATGTAGTATAGGTAAACATCAGGAGTAAGCAGCATACTTTGGGCTTTCCCAGTTACTGCCTGCTTTGTCACATCCAAATAACTCATCCAAGAGGTAACCTTACTATATGTTATAGTAACGTATAATGCACTTACTATAAATTTACTATAAACCCCTATATTTTCCCATTAATAAGTTAATGTACAAGTTGACCTCAGTAACATATATTTGTATAGTACTTTGTTTTTGTTTTTTTTTTGATACTCATCACATTCAAATTCATATCATTAGGTATCTGTTATGTCCTATGTGTACTCTGTTCATGTAATTTATTTAATCATTTATCAATATAGTAAGGAAGATATTATTACTATTACTACTGAGAGGAATGGAAATGTGATTTAGTAGAATAAAGATATATATTTCATTATTAATTTTCAATATAATGCTAAAATTATGAAATAATACATAATAATATTGCAGTTTCTAGTGTTTTCTAATTTTATTTTTTATTTTTTAAAGATTTTATTTATTTGAGAGAGAGAGAGAGAGAGAGAGAGAGAGAGAGCATGTCCAAAGCAGCCTCCTGCTGAGCAAGGAGCCCAATGTGGGACTTAATCCTAGGATCCTGGGATCATGACCTGTGCCCAAGGCAGATGCTTAGCCAACTGCATCACCCAGGTGACCCTCTAGGTCATTTTTATAGAAAATGTCATTGAATCATTATATCAGCAAGTAGCAATCATTACAAAATTAGATAAAGTTAGAACTTTTAATCACAGGCCTCTGGCTTTCCCACACCCCACCCTGTAACACTTTTGCTGTCTTCTCACAAAAGTTTTTGAATTTCAAAAAAATTTACAAAAGACATAAAAGAACAGGACAGATGTAACTAATGCATTTATCCTCCATTGCTGTCGTCTGGCTAGCTTTAGCTAACCATAGTCAAAAAGATATCCAAAAAGAAAGTGGGGGAAATATGAAGATTTGAAAATGTGAAAGCACATGATCTCTGGAGGTCTTGATTTTTAAAACCCCTGAGACCACCTGAATGCTCCAGAGCATTGTGTTTTTAATAGCGTCTTTCTACCTCTCAGTTTCTAGTTAGCTCTTATCTGTGTCCTTACCAACTTTTCCTCCCTCTTTTGTAGCACAGAGCTAGAATGGCAGTGTTTCTAATGTTGGTTGAGATTAGTCCTGTTTTATTTCTTGTATTTTCTTAGTGCTACATACAAGTGCCTATCTTGGGAAAATTTGAATAACCATAGGAGTTGCTAAATTTCCCATAAAATATTTGGAAATAGTGATTGATCTTTGTAGGCTCTTAGGTGGTATATTGGATTTCTGTAAGAATCCTTTTTTTCAAAGAAGAGACTTTTAAGTTTATATTAGATTCTCCTTCTTATCTGTATTTTATTGCAAAGATGTTTTGAGTGCGTAGTTGTAGAAATGGAATATAGAATGAATGAATTGGTCAGTGGAGCACCATTACCACACCATATTTTGAACAGGGAAGAAAATCTAGACTTTGTAAGTAGATGCTCTGTTGAAATTTCTGGAGTAAGCCATTCTTCATGATATTTTAGAAATCTTTGTCACATCCAATAGCCTGAATGATGAAATAACAGCACGATGTTAGTTTTGATGTATTTTACCTTCAGAAAAAAATCACTGAACAATATCTTACAGAAACTACAGTTGTGAAAATTTGTCGGTGCCCTTTTTTGATGAGTCAGGAATTAAAATTAAGGAATAGTTGAAGTAATTTATTAATGAAGAAACAGCCTTTGAAACTCTAATGATAGAAACAATGAGGATTTTAGCTTTGAATTTTGGATTTTGATTGATTGAAAATACTCATTTTAGTAGACCTTTTATTAGATAATCATGGAGTAAGAATTATTAGCCTGTAAATATATTGACAGTAAGTTGCACCATAGTTCAACCTGAATAATGTAATTTTTAAGTTGAAGTTAGTTACTTTATCTTTTTTTTTCCATCTTTTAATACTTCAAGCACAGTAAAGAATTTCATATTTAAAGTCTTCATCCAGACTTATTTAGCAAGTTTAATTTATGATAATCCTGTCTATCAATATTAGTCTGATTCACTCTTACATAGAAAAATAATGTCTTTACTATGCCTGTTCTGACTGATCACTCTTCTTGGCTTCCTCTGTACACTCTTATTCTCCAGCTCTGTTTAGGGAGTGCCTGATACAGAATGCTTTTTTGTTTGTTTGCTTTTTGTTAGTGACTTTTACATGTTTGCCTTACTTGGTATATTCTTGAAATATGAACTGACATTCAAAGGACATTTAAAAATCTAGTATTTATTTAAATCACTGTGTCAGATTTGATGTAGAGAACATATAAATAAAGGAACCCTCTCTTCTCCTCTTCTCTTTTGCATGTTCTCTTTTTTTCTTCCATAATTGTCTTCCTCACCCTGCCCCCTCTGCACGTTCCCTGCACCAGTCCTCTTCTCTCCTTCATTCTTTTTTGCGGAAAAGGAAAGAATAACTTATACTAGGGTAATTTGGATTTATTCACATATTCTAATGAGAAATAAAAGTTCTGAATGGACCATTTATAGGAGAGGACAATCCTTTACTTGTGCATACAAAGTACACGGAAATAGAAATTGTCCATATTCAGACATTACTAAAATTATTTTTTATTCAAATGACGAATGGCATTTGAAGTAAAAATTGCTTACTTAGTAGCCAGATCTTTACTAATAAATAAATAACATTAAATGGATTATGTGAAACTAATGAATAGAGATGATTTTTAAAATATTTTTCATATTTGGGATTAATATTAATTGATAAAGGGCACCACTGACTAGTTTAACACTGACTTTGAAAGTACATTATGTGATTTATGATATAATTGTAAAAGCATATTATTTCCAGTATAAAATCAAAAATTTTAATGACATAAATCATGTATTAGATAATAATATATAACAAAATTATTAACCTATCCCTAGTTCATTTGTTTGGGTTAATTTCACTAATTTTTAAAATCTATTTTATAAGTATAAATTTTATATTTTTAAAGTATTTAGGTTTATAAGTAAAAGTAGAAAAATGTTGCCACCTAATAATAGAAATGTCACTCTTGTGTAGTGAATGAATAAAAATGCTAAATGAGTTCTTCAACTCAACTAGTATTGGTTCTATTACTGGATATATTAAGGATAACATGTAACTTCATTGGGCCTCAATTTTTACTTCAAAATCTGACAGCATTGGACTTAATGACTAAGATATCCTCCTGACTCTAAATGTTTAATATTTAAAATCTTCTTTCTTGCTGTGTAAACTTAAATCTTTCCTTTGGGATTTTAGGATTGGGGAGGAAAATCATTCATATTTGCTCTTATATGTGATAAGTTAGACAAGAAGCTCAGTCAGAATGACAGAGTATAATTTCCAAATTTAAAATGTTATGTTGACTAATGCAATAAATTTATGCTTAGTTATAAGCATAGGCGATGAGAACCAGACAGAGCACATGATCAGTGCAAGTGTGCCCCTGAGACAATATAATTTTCTGCAAATCAAAATAAGCAGCAAGAGAGCATATATTTCCTTAATGGAGTACTGAGTTTATCAGCGCCTACTAGTGTACTCTTAAAAAAAAAGATGAAAAGGGAAAAGATCCAGTAGGGTTTTTAAGTGTCAGTTAATAAAAAGGTTTTGCATATGTTGAAGCTTAATGATTAATATATCTAGAAGGGTTAATTCCACGTTGAGGAGACCATTGTAACAATTATAGAAATGACTATAATTATTAGATTTGGGGAATTAGATTTGGAGAATTAAAATGTCATATAGTTTTTTATTGTCTTAGTATATTAGACCATTATAAAAAGCTTCTGTTGCAGTTGAACAGGCAAGTTAAGTATAAATTTAAAAATTCTTATGTCAGAAGAAAATAATATATTTTATTTTTTAGAGGAGAGTGGAAAGTCAAGTAGAAATAATTCCTCTGTTTGAAGCTAGCATTTTGTAAAAGAGAACCATCACTATATATTGTCCATGAGATTCCCTCTGAATAACTGGCAATGTGAGGCTATAGTAGTCAGAGCTCTTTATTCTCTCCAAACCAGTTATTGTGCTGCTAATTAGAATTGGATATTGGTGGTAGTGGAAATGAGGGAGACTATCAATGTTACTTTGTGTTAAATTTTAATCACACAAGTTAGGACATTCAGAATTATGGTTTCCCTGGTAACTACAACACTGAACCCTGTGTGAAGGCATTACAGTGGGGGTCTTTGATTAATAGAAAGTAAACCAGAAGTGAAACAAAATGCTCCATATGTGCAGCTAAAGTTACCAAAAAAAAAAAAAAGTCCAGCTCCCTTGTCCTTAATTATATTTGCTTAATAGTATGTCACGTGCTTGTGCAGCACACTGAAAGATCTGTTGTCATTCTCATGTGGCTGATGTATTTTCATTAGGTTTTAAGTGATTATTTTTATAGCACCTTTTGCATTTTTTAATGTATTCAATTTATTTTCATTTTTAAAATGTCTGCAGAATCTGGCTTCAGGGAACTCATGATAATTCATGTGGAAGAGGATTTTTTTTTTCACAGAAAATCTTTAAATACGTAGATAGAGTTGTAGTTTTGGGTTTTTGTTATAACCTTTCATTTTGAATATTTGGGTTAAGATAGCTGTTTAAGGCTCCATTTTTATTAAGTTCATTTTTCTCATCAACATGAAAAGAATCTCAAGCAAGAAATGAGACTAATTCAGGGCATGTAGTGCATCACAACATACAGTGATTCCAACAGAAAAAAGCAGTTGAAGACACTGACCGCTAAAGGTAAAATGTGTGTGGAGAACATTTTTTGAAGAATACATTTTACTCAAGAATGGGGATAATAATCATTAAGGTATTCTGTTACATTCCTGCCTCACTTTGGAAAGAAATGTAATATTTAGTATATATTGGAAAACGAATGTTACATACAATTAAAATGCACACCCACACACACAAATATTGAGTGAGGAATATTTGTGCTTTAGAAATAGAAGAGACCTGGTGAGATAAGGAATTTTTCACATATTATAGTAGTAATTTATTGAGCATCTACTGTTGGCTTAGTTATCCTAAGTTTGTCATTACGTAAGTTTATATGTTTCAAGGAGCATATGAGCTAGTGACATTTTTGATTTTTGCTGAGTGTTAGTAAAAGTAAAGACAAAGATTTTTCTACATTTTCATTTCAAGTATAGAAAATGCTGACCAGACTAATGTTTCTTATTAAATAATCCAGTAACTTGTAGCATATTTTCAAATAAGATAACGGATTAAGTATTTCTCTGTTGCTACTTAGTCATGGATGAATGCCAGTGGGTCAGACTTTAAAATCAAGCATAATTTTATAGACCATTTGTCTGTTTCAGAGATCACTGAACTCCATGAAGGGCCCAGTCATACACAATTTAGGCTTTGCAGCACATGCCGTCTCCATGCTAATTGCTGAACTCTGCTGTTATAATACAAAGGCAGCTGTAGTCAGTATGCTAAAAAATGACCTTAGTTGTGTTCCAATACAAGTTCAGTGGAGGGGCATCTAGGTCGTTCAGTCAGTTAAGCATCTGCCTTCGCCTCAGGTCATGATCCTGGGGTCCTCAGATGGAGCCCCATGTAGAGTTCCTTGTTCAGCAGGAAACCTACTTCTGCTTACTGCTCCCCCTGCTTGTGCTCTTGTTCTCACTCTCTCTGTCAAATCAATCAATCAGTCAGTCAATCTTGAAAAATAAAAGTTCAGTGAACACTGAGATTTGCAGTTCATATAATTTATAAATGTCATGGAATATTCTTCTTTTGACTTTTTTCCAACTATTCTAAAATGTAAAAAAATATTCTTAGCTTGTGAGACATACAAAAACTGGCAGATTAATCTCTTTGGCTGTCGTTTCTTAAACCCTGTTTTTTTTAATTCTCATTTTTTTTGTGTGTTTTTGGAGGAGATGTTGTTTATCAGCATTCAAAATCTACCTGCATGATAGAAATTATACTTAAACAGTAAGCACTATGCATTCAAAATTACATTTTAAAACTCTTAGTTTTCATTGATACTTGAGTATTTGATGATCCATTGTATTCTGAAACAATTGTAACATCATCTATGCAGGTTTCATAGGTCCAATTAATAGCATATTTTTTTTTCCTCATGTGAATTTTAAGCAAATTGAAAGCTAGACAGGAATTTAGAAGGAGGTCAAAATGTTAATAAAGTGGTTGGAGACTGTAGTTTACACAGATGGCTGCCTGCGCTCCCTAATAGTCCATCCCAGAATTACGTAGTTTTATGCTCATCCTAATACATATATTCCCCTCTGTGTAGGGTGATGTCAGTGTCAGATTTATGGGCTAACATAACACACCGGTATCCGTGTTCTCATGTGTGCCTAGCTGCCCACAGATGGCAAAGGGAAACGAAAAGAGCTGGCTATGACATGTTCCTTTCCTAAACTCATCAGTTAGAGAAGTCATTTTTTCCTGTTAGTAGAATGAATAAAGGCTGGTGAATGCCAGAAAGTTATATTAAATGCTACAATTATTTGTCATGAAAAGTAAATTTACAGGAAGAGTTCTCCCTCCTCTTCTTTTATTCATTCATTGGCATTTTTTGGGTTACCTACTACATTAGTTTGGTCAGGCTCCCATAACAAAAAAACAGTCTGGGTGGCTAAAACAACAAAAATTTATTTTCTCAGAGTCCTAGAGGCTAGAAGTCCCATCTCAAGATGCCTGTCCATTTGGTTGCTGGCGACACTTCTCTCTCTTTTTTTTTTTTTTTTAAGATTTTATTTATTTATTTGACAGAGAGAAACACAGCCAGAGAGGGAACACGAGCAGGGGGAGTGAGAGAGGGAGAAGCAGGCTTCCCGCCGAGCAGGGAGCCTGATGTGGGACTTGATCCCGGGTCTCCGGGATCATGACCTGAGCCGAAGGCAGTTGCTTAACCAACAGAGCCCCCCAGGCGCCCCGACACTTCTCTTCTTATGTCCTCACATGGCCTTTCTTCCATATATGTGTATGGAGAGTAATGGAGTGAGCTCTTTGGTTTTCCTTTTATAGGGATAATAATCGTGTTGGACTGGGGCTTTATCCTTATGACCCTATTTAACGTTATTTACTTCTGTAAATAACTGTCTCCAAATACAATCATATTGGGGGTCGAGCTTCCATGTGTGAATTTTAGAAGAACAAAATTCAATGTCCATAATACCTATTCTCTACCAGGTTTTGTTCTAGTTACTATATATAGATATATTTATTAATCAGAAGATTTCTGTTACTTTGTTGTTTACACTGTATTGACAGACATGAATTAATGTGTAATTGCAAACTGAAGTAAGTTCTTTGAGGAAGGGAATAATATTTTTGAGAACATTATAGTAATAATATATATGTAATGGATAAAAACTCAAAAAAAACCTAACTTACCTGATACATTCGTAGAAGTCCTCCCTGGAGACTGGAAGGGTCCTATAAAAAAGAAGCAGCTTGTAAACAAAAGATCCTGTCACCATAGGGAGCATGTCCCTACAGTTTGGTTACTGTGAGCGGGAACCCTACCTTGAACTTTTACAGTTGCAATGTACTTTTTGGTCTACAGGAATGAGTCCACAATCTATAAATCTTACGGATCTTAGTTGGATCTGAAACAGCTCACCTGAAAACGTTTAGAACCATGTTTTATACTTCTTTATTCTGGCATATATATATATATATAAATATATTTTTGGGTTACCTACTACATTAGTTTGGTCAAATATATATATATATATTTCCCCATTTTCCTTGTATTTACTTTTTATTGAAGACTTCATTTTTTTTCAGGGCAGTATTAGGTTTGCAACAAAATTGAGAAGAAGATAGAGGTTACCCGTATACCCCATTCCCCCCTACATACATAGTAGCTTCCCTGTTGTAAATATACAGCCACTGCAATGGTATGTATATGTATGTTTGTGTATGAGTGTGTGTGTATCTATCTATCTATCTATCTATCTATCTATCTATCTATCTATCTATCTATCTACTTTTTTAAACCAAGTGTTACCAGGAGCATAGTCTGCATTGTGTGAATGGAGGAGGATTCAGTCTTTGGATTTCCCATGAGAAGATTTATGTGGGGGACCTGCACTGGAATAAAGACAACCAGAAGGAAAGTTGCAAGCGCAAAAGCAGATTATTAAAGTGAAACTTTACACTCTACAGTTGGGAGAGGTGGCACATTCTTTGAGATGCAGTTGGCCCCAGGTTGTTTTGGAACTGGATATTATTAGGTCTCTTTGGTCTGGGAGGAGCAGTGAGCTGTGATGGGATGGTCTGTAATGGTTGCTATTTCCAGTCATTTGGGAGACTCTTCCCACAGGTTGGGAAGGGGAGTTTTTGACCCTCCATGATTTCTACCATAACTGTCATGGCAGTCTTTCTCCAAGGAGGTGGGGTGGGGGAAGCATACCCTAATGCATATGCATTATAATGAGTGCAGAGGTTACTGTGAATCAGATGTGGAAGATGAGAGTGTATGTTCTGCACCTGTTGGTCTTGATCTGTGAGCCACAAGGTCTTGGAAGCCATAAGGTTAAGATGTTGTGCCCCTGGGCTTTTAACGTGTAGCTTATTTATCAGCATCCTTCCTTCTAGCTTGTGTTTCTAACATCCCCTTCAAGGACTTGGGACTCTGCCTCTGGGTGTTCCTTCCACTGCTCATGTGTAGCTTTCACCTAATACAAGGATGAACCTACACTGACACATTATAATTACCCAAAGTTCGTAGCTTATCGTCGGGTTTACTCTTGGTGTTGTACATTATATAGGTTTGGACAAAAGTGCAAGGACATATATTCATTATTATAATATCATATACAGATAATTTCACTATCCCTAAAAATTCTCTGTGGTCCACTTATTCATCTCTCCCTTCGACCCACCTCTTAAAACCACTAATCTTTTTGCTTTCATAGATTGGAAGAATATTTTTATTATTTTTTAAAATTTGAATATAATTGACACATGATGTTATATTAGTTTCATGTATACAACACAGTGATTCAGAAGTGCTGTATGTTACTCTGTGCTCACCACCAGTGTAGCTATCATCTGTCACCAGACAACACTATCGGAATATCATGTGCTATACTTTCTTTTTTTTTTTTTTTTTAAAGATTTTTATTTATTTGACAGAGAGAAAAACAGCCAGAGAGGGAACACAAGCAGGGGGAGTGAGAGAGGGAGAAGCAGGCTTTCTGCCGAGCAGGCAGCCCGATGTGGGGCTTGATCCTGGGTGTCTGGGATCACGACCTGAGCCGAAGGCAGTCGCTTAACCAACTGAGCCACCCAGGCGCCCCTGTGCTATACTTTCTATGCTGTACTTTTTATCCCTGTGACTTACTCATTCCATAATTGGACGCCTGTAACTCCCACTCCTCTTCACCTATCTTGCCCATCCACTTCCCTCCACAAATCATTAATCTGTTCTCTATGTTTATAGGTCTGATTCTACTTATTTGTTTTTGTTTTTTAGATTCCACATATTAGTGAAATTATATTGTATTTGCCTCTCTGCGTCTTATTTCACTTAGCATAATACCCTGTAGGTCCATTTATGCTGCACAAATGGGAAGATCCCTCTCTCTCCTTTTTTATGGCTGAGTAGAAGTCCATTTATTCACAAACATACTTCACATCTTTATGTATTTATTCATCTACTAGTGGAAACCGGGACAGCTTCCGCATCTTGGCTATTATTAATAATGCTGCAGTAAACATAAGGGTGCATATATCTTTTCAAATTAATGTTTTCATTTTCTTTGGGTATCTATCTAGTAGTGGAATTACTGGATGATATTGTGAAAGACGTGAAAGTATTCTGAAAACTACAAAACACTGATGAAAAAAATTGAAGATGACACAAACAAATAGATATTCCATGCTCATGGATTAGAAAAATTAATATTTGTAACATGTCCATACCGCCCAAAGCAGTCTACAGATTCAGAGCAATCCCTGTGAAAATACCAACAGCATTTTTGATAGAACTAGAACAAATAATACTAAAATTTATATGGAATCACAAAAGACCCCAAATAATCAAAGCAATCTTGTGAAAGAAGAACAAAGCTAGAGATATCACAATTTCAGATTTCAAGATAATTACAAAGGTTATAGGAAACTGGCTAGTTACATACAAAGGAATTGAAGTAGACCACTGTCTTACACATTACACAAAAACAAACTCAAAATGGAGTAAGGACCTAAATGTGAGACATGAAACCATAGAATTCCTATAAGAGAAGATAGGCAGTAATTTCTGAGACATTGGCTGTAGCAACAATTCTCTAGATATTTCTCATAAATCAAGGGAAACAAGAGAAAAAATAAACCATTGAGACTACATCAAAATAAAAATCTTCTACATAGTGTAAGAAACCATTAACAAAGTGAAAAGGCAACCTACTGAATGGGAGAAAATATTTGCAAATGATATATCCAGTAAGGAGTTAATATCCAAAAAAAATCCAAAAAAATATAAAGAATTTATACAACTCAACCCCTCAAAATTAAGCAGAGGACCTAAATAGATACTTTCCCAAAGAACACCTCCAGATGGCCAATAAACACATGAAAGGATACTTAACATCACTCATCATCAGGGAAATGCAAACCAAAACCACAGTGAGCTATCACCTCACACCTGTGAGAATGGCTAAAATCAAAAAGATAAGAAATAGGGGCACCTGGCTGGCTTAGTTGGTAGAGAATGCAACTTTTGATGTTGGGGTTATGAGTTTGAATGTCACATTGGGCATAGAGATTACTTTAAAAAAAAAAAAAAGAAAAAGAGACAAGAATATAACAAGTGTTGGTGAGGATGTAGAGAAAAAGGAACCTTCCTGCACTATTGATGAGAATGTAAATTGGTACAATTACTGTGGGAGACAGTATGGAGGTTCCTCAAAAAACTAAAAATGAGGGGCGCCTGGGTGGCTCAGTTGGGTTAAGCGACTGCCTTCAGCTCAGGTCATGATCCTGGAGACCCGGGATCGAGTCTCACATTGGGCTCCTTGCTCGGCAGGAAGCCTGCTTCTCTTTCTCTCACTCCTCTTGCTTGTGTTCCTTCTCTGGCTGTGTTTCTCTCTGTCAAATAAATAAAATCTTAAAAAACAAAACAAAACAAAACAAAACAAAAACCTAAAAATGACTTCAGAGATGCCTGGGTGGCTCAGTTAGTTAAGTGTCTGCCTGCTGCTCACGTCGTGATCCCAACTTCCTAGGGTTGAGTTCCATATAGGGCTCCCTGCTCAGCCCAGAGTCTGACTGTCCTCTGCCCTCTGTTCTAGTTCTATCAAAAATGCTGTTGGTATTTTCACAGGGATTGCTCTGAATCTGTAGATTGCTTTGGGCAGTATGGACATGTAAGAATATTAATTTTTCTAATTCATGAGCATGGAATATCTATTTGCGTCATCTTCATTTTCTTTCATTATTAGTCCCTTAAATAAGTAAAACCTTTTAAAATTTTTTAAATGGCTTTACTATTTATTAATATTGAGGATGCCTCAACCCAGTGTTACTGTTAAGAAGTGGAAACATTTTTTAATCTATCCAGTTTGTATTGCCACTCTGAATAAAAAATAACAATCTTCATACTGTATGTAACTATTTTAGTCCATAGAAATACTGTGCTTACTTTGTCCTTTCTATAAGATACCTAGTTAGTATCTAAGGGGAAAATCTATTCATGTTTTTAGTAAGTCAAAAGTATCAGAATTATGATAAAATAATGGATTGAATAAACTTTTTATCTTTTTAGAACTCTAGTATGTTACTAGTATCCTCATATTCAAAAGAATATCTAAAAGTATTTGCAATGAAAGTGCCATAAAAAATGATGGGATATATAGAGACAATTGAAGTGTAAATAAAGGTGTGAATATGCTTACCATGCAGTCCACTTGACCAGAAGGTCTTTACTGAACCCTTTCCTAGACCTGATCTTGGGAAGTTTTCATAGTAGCTACTTATGTCTTTGAAAATAAATGGAATTAATTGAAGAGGGAATGTAAATGTCAAGCTTCTTTGGAACTACTGCCTCTTGCTCATTTTGGAGAATACAGAAGTATTGGCAGATTAACAAACAATCATGATTTTATAGAGAATAAATGATTCCTTTAGGAAAAGAAATGTAAAATTTCATGGGTTTTGGCAAGCTTTTCCATATGTGTTAGGAACTCAATCTTAATTGTATTTGATATAATAGTAACTATTTACATTTCTTATGTAAAGGGTGCAGTTCTATAAGAGGTACTGTTTGTAAAGCACTGAATCATAATTGTATTAGACTCTATGAAGCATGGATAAATATCTATAGTAATATCCAAAGGATTCTTTAATTTGAGATTTTATGACAAAATAAACTTTTCTTAAGAGTGATTGAAGCATTCCTATGGCATGAGGACATTCCATTAAGTTGAATGGAATCCAGTACATATCATTTATTTTGGTTGATTCTGATCCCTCATAATCTTGAAATAAAAACATATGTAATTTAAAATTGTAAGTATATATTAATACTGTAAGACATAGATTTTTTTATTTAGGGTTGTAAAATAAAATTTAAATTTGACCCTAACTTTGCTAAATTCTTGTGTTGAGAGGCTTCTTTGTATTAAATGCAAAACATATTTTTCACATTGCAAATGCTAAGCTTTCTAAATAATTAACATTGTTCTGTGTAGTGGTCAACCACAGCAGAAAAAGAATGCGTTTTGATCTGTATAATTCAACATCTGGTTGTCACTATAATGCTAAGCCTACCAGAAATACTCTTGCCAGATGTGACTTACGGTTATATTATATTTTATTTAGTTCAGCAAAATGTATTTGAGAAGAATTAAGAATATTACCAGGAATAGACAAACCTCGAACAGTTTATCCATTTATTTACTGAAATGATAAAAACATTCATAATGAAAATAGTTAACATTTATTGAGAAGGCCCTGGACACCTGTTATTTACATATATATTACCTTGTTTAATTTTCATACCAACTCTGTGAGAACAAATCCTATTTGTTCTTCACAGTATAGATGAGAGAACTTAGGAGGAATAATGTCTGGATTGCCACACAACTACCAAGCGGGAAAGCCAAGCTTTGAATGCAAGTTTGAGAACAAAATATTGCACAACGCAACCTCCACCTATGCTGCTATAGTGTGTAGTGTATTTTTTTTTAAGATTTTATTTATTTATTTAACAGACAGAGATAGCGCAAGTAAACAAGCAGCAGGCAGAGGGAGAGGGAGTAGTAGGCTCTCCGTTAAGTAGGGAGCCGGGTGTGGGACTCCATCCCAGGACCCTGGGATCATGACCTCTGAGCAAAAGGCAGAGGCTTAACTGACTGAGCCACCCAGGTGCCCCAATGTGTAGTGTAATTTTTGACCTTACCTGTGAGAATAACCTGAATGGCTAAGATTTCATATTTTGGTAAAATGACTTCATTCTTTTGATATTTAATGAGGGACTTCATGTTGCTCCTATGAATTACTAGTTCATTTTAAAGATGATATATATTATAAGGGAAATAAATGAGGCTATTTTATTAAGATGTCTTCCTCTAGTGAACATGCAGAATTTTTTTTTTTTTTTTTTTTTTTACTGTGCTTTAAGTTCTCATATGTCTGGGTTGGTAGATAACACACTTTACTAAAAATAAATTATTTCCAGATTTGTATTACTTTTTTATTCTCTTATTCAAATTTTTTATTTATTAAAATTCAATAGGATAGGTAATATGGCTATAGTATATCATTGGAATTATCAAACCATTGCAATGTTACACAGTCATTTGGAGAGCCAAGCGTAGTTCAATTATTTTAACTATACATAATGTGTTCATAGAAGAAAATATTCCGTGCAACTTATTTGACATGCCAGGTTAATAAAAATATAAAACACTGTTAGTATTGTTTTTTAATAGGTGAGCTTATCTCCTATAATGGCTAAATGATGTCATTGGTATTTCCTTTAGTGAATAACAGTATGTTGTATGCCACAAATCATTCCATGGAACCAACTGTCATAAATTAGAGCACAAGGTTTCATATTATGACTAAGATTTAAAATAAAATAGAATGTTATGGATGTGATTACTTTAGTCTGATTTGTATAGGTTTTATTTTCCTATGGCATTGCATTGCTAGGCAACTAATTATATTGGTAATTCAGCAGGACTCTCTACTTTGGTTTCAGTGACAAAATTTATATTCAGTGCCTAAATCTGATAAAATAAAACCTTGTAATACTTTGTTATAATTTTGCATAATTCCAGGTGTAGATAATTTGAAGTAGTACTTTTTCCAACTAGAAGCCAAGATTTGAGCCACATAGAAAAACTTACATTAGAAATTATACAATAATAATTTCCTTAAAAAACAACTTGCTTTGATAGTGCAGAAGGAAATGTGTTGTTAGTTTTGCACATATTTTTCTTTGCTCAGATCCATAATGAGAGAATAGTCCCAGCCCTTTAAGATTTGGACAAAGTCTGAAAGCATAATGCAATAAATAAAATAATTAATCCTTTTTCCTTTATTTGTATCTTATGAAGCCCTGACACTTCCTTTGAAGTTCTCACAATCTCTCTTTATTCATAACATCTTGATGGTGTTTTAACATCTTTAGGTGTTTCTTCTTTTCCACAAGAAACAAAAGAAAATGGCAGCTGTGTAAACCAGTTTTTAGTTTACATTGTATCTTGTGTTACCTTACAAATTCTGTTACAACTGTTTCTCTGTCCTCATTATAGAACATTTTGAAGGATTGGGAAAAGGCAATAGAGATTCACATCCCAAGAGATGAAGAAGGCTGGATTAGGTCATATGTAATGTACATATTTTACCATTAATTTCACAAATGCCTGTTTTAAAGCTACAAAAATTCTTTTGGCTCTGGCTTGTGTTCTCAAGTATAAATGTTAAACACTAAAACTGAGTGAATGAATTCACTAGAGAATGAGGGAGAAAATAAACCAAGGGATTTTTTGTTGTTGTTGTTAATAACAGACTCAAAATTATATATTAATTTTTTATAACATACACTTTATAGACTATATCTATAAGGAATGTATCTGGAAAAATAACCATAAAATGCACATGATAGTAAGTTGGCATCATATTTTGAAAAAGATGATAGGACAAGGGAAGGAGGGAGAAGGAAAGGGAAATAAGGTATTAACAGGGTATAATGAAGGAACCCAGCACTATTTGTAAAATAGATCTATGATTCTCAGAGACATTTTACAAAATATAACATCTATAAAGGGCTTTTTAAAAGAGCACATTAAATTGACTATTACACTATCCTGTATGCTTTCTTTTTGTGGAGGTTTTCCCTTCTCTTTGCCTTCAATGAATTCCAAATGTGCAAAGCTTATTAGCTTGTCCCTTACTTCTATTATTGGGCCCCAGTTGGTCAATGGGAAGACTGTGTTAAACTCCTGACCCTGCACCTGGGTATTTGCAGCCCATGGGGTATTAGCTGCTGTCCATTTGCCCCCCTACTCTGCTGCTTATGAAGACTTGCCTGCAGAGATTAATTTGATCATTCCTTGCTTATGAGAGTAGGTTACCAGAAGTCTCACATCTATTTTCCAGCTCTTACTGGTATGGAGGACTGACTTTGGACTGAAGACTGTTTTTCAGTCTTAAGACTTATGAAGATTCCTTTGTTTACCAGTATTTAAATTGGAAATTGATTTTAAAATAAGTTATTTTATTTATATAATAAAGTACAAAAGCTTCAATAATGATGCATTTTACAGTTCTGAAAACTAGTGTGTATAGCTCTAGACTGAGGTTCAAATCTAAATTTTGTGACTGTGATTTTTTTTAATTCTATAAGAAAACACCGAGTTTCTATGATGCCAAAGTGTATTGCCTCTTGATAAACCTAACATGCTATTAAGCTTGTTTATGAGATTTCTGAAGTTATTATTACAGATTAATTTAAAAGAACCAATAATAAAATGTGTTGATCTTTCAGCTTACATATATCGACCTAAAGTCTAAATAACACAGTTTCCTGTATTTGTCTTCTTGACCTTTAACGTGTCATAAGTACAGTGATTTCAGCTGTGAAATTCTGATATGGGCATTTTCTGCCCATAGCCTGTCTCTGCCTGGTTCATTAATTGCTTTTCCTGTTATCTTTTAATAAAAGCAAAGATATGCTTTGAGAAAAAATAAGTCACTAAAAATTACCATTTTGTTAAAAAGTTTTATAACTGTATCTGTCTTGTCCCAGGCTTTTCCTTTTCATATTTATCATGCTGGATACATATCACTTATTTTCTTTTCAGATATGTATAAAAATAATACATCGTTATAGGCTTAATTAACTCACAGCCCCAAAACTCTAGTCCAAATGAACAAAAAGAAGGAAAGGCATCCTAAAAATTGTGTAGACGTCTAAATGTTTCAGTTATAGACAAAGTTACTTCATTTTTTATTCTTCTTTGTAATATACATTATATATATATATATATATATAGAAAGAAATTGAAGAAGACACAAAAAGATGGAAGAGCATTCCATCTTCATGGATCAGAAGAATAAACATTGTTAAAATGTCTATACTGCCCAGAGCAATCTACACTTTCAGTGCCATCCTGGTCAAAATTCCACCAACATTTTTCAAAGCTCTGGAACAAGCAATCCTAAAATTTATATGGAACCACAAAAGACCCCCAAATTGCTAAGGAAATGTTGAAAAAGAGAAACGAAGCTGGGGGCATCACATTACCTGATTTCAAGCTTTATTACAAAGCTGAGATCACCAAGACAGCATGGTACTGACACAAAAACAGACACATACACCAATGGAACAGAGTAGAAAGTCCAGATATGGACCCTCAATTATATGGTCAAATCATCTTTGACAAAGCAGGAAAAAATATCCAGTGGAAAAAAGACAGTGTCTTCAATAAATGGTGCTGGGAAAATTGGACAGCTACGTATAGAAGAATGAAACTAGACCATTCTCTTATGCCACACACAAAAATAAACTCGATGGATGAAAGACCTCAATGTGAGAGAGGACTCTATCAAAATCGTAGAGGAGAACAGAGGCAGTAACCTCTTTGACATCGGCCACAGCAACTTCTTTCAAGACATGTCTCCAAAGGCAAAGGGAACAAAAGTGAAAATGAACTTTTGGGACTTGATCAAAATAAAAATCTTCTGCACAGAAAGAAAACAGCAAAACAAAGAGGCAACCTATGGAATGGGAGAGGATATTTGCAAATGACACTACAGACAAAGGGCTGATATCCAAGATCTGTAAAGAACTCGTCAAACTCAACAACCAAAATAAAGATCACCACATAAAACAATGGGCAGGAGACACGAAGAAGCCCTTCTCCATAGAAGATATACAAATGGCTAACAGACACATGAAAATGTTCATCGTCACTAGCTATCAGGGAAATTCAAATCAAAACCACATTGAGATACCACCTTACACCAGTCAGAATGGCCAAAATTAACAGGACAGGAAACAACAAGTGTTGGAGAGGCTGTGGAGAAAGGGGAATTCTCTTACATTGTTGGTGGGAATGCAAGTTGGTGCGGGCGCTCTGGAAAACAGTGAGGAGATTCTTTAAAAAATTAAAAACAGAGCTACCTTATGAGAAGGGAGCCCAGTTTGAGGCTTGATTCTGAGCTTATGGGACCATGGCTTGAGTGAAAGGCAGACGCTCAATGGACTGAGCCACTCAGGGTCTCTTCTTAACTTTATATTTATACTTCTGTAAGCGTAAGTTAAGAAATGAGTGATATTGAGAGGTGGGCTAGATAGAATAGGATTTTCTCCTTCTTTTTTATTGGGCATATTGCAACAGTTATACAAAGAATTCCTGTGTATTTTTAAGTTACATTCCTCCAAATATTAACATATTTACCTGTTGCTAAAAAGTTGCTAAAAAATTGTTGTAGCAAAGTTGATACACAGAATGTGTTGTCACATTATGCTTCACTAACAGAACAAAAATGCAAAGATAATTTATTAAGAATTTCAAGATGAGGGGCGCCTGGGTGGCTCAGTTGGTTAAGCGACTGCCTTCAACTCAGGTCATGATCCCGGAGACCCGGGATCTAGTCCCACATCCGGCTCCCTGCTCGGCAAGAAGCCTGCTTCTCCCTCTCTCACTCCCCCTGCTTGTGTTCCCTCTCTGGCTGTGTTTCTCTCTGTCAAAGAAATAAAATATTTAAAAAGAAAAAAAGAAGAATTTCAAGATGGGGGGTGCCTGAGTGGCTCATTCGTTAAGCATCTGCCTTCAGCTCAGGTCATGATCCCAGGGTACTGGGATCAAGTTCCGCACTGGGCTCCTCAGTGGGTAGCTGCTTCTTCCTCTCCTTCTGCCTGCTGTTCCTGCTTCTGCTTTCTCTGTCTATCAAGTAAACAAACAAATAAATAAATAAAAGAATTTCAACATGATTACAGAATAGCATTTCACCCCAGATGTTGATTCTTTTGAGCATACAACTCATGTAACTGCACATGCATGCCCTTTTAAGCTCGTCATGTTTATAATAAACCTATTCTGATGTTGTTAATTGTCCCACTAATGTCCATTATAACAAAAGAAAAAAATCCCTAATCATGCATTAAGTTCAGTAATCATGCCTCTTTAGTTTTTTAAAAAATGATTTCTCAGTCTTTCTTTGCCTCTCATCACATTGACATTTGTGAGTAATAGAGGATAGTTATTTTACAGAATGTCCCTCAGTTTGAGTTTTCTGTTTCTCATAATTAGATTTATGTCATGCATTATTTTGGTGGGAATACAGAAGTGATGTGGTGGTCTTATCAGGACATCTCATGAGACAACATCAGTACCAATAATTTGCCAGCCCTCCTTCCTGTGTAGAGATCATGCTGTAACAGAATAAGCAGGATTCTCTCTCAAACAGCCTGCCAGATTTTTGTTGCCTTTTATATGGATAACTCGCTCTTTCAAATGTGATATGATCTGTATGATCTGTGCTAATACCTAAGAGCAATATTTAACTTTTAGATTTGAATTGTTAATGATATTGTTGTACTTTTACATAGAATTTTGGCTAATACTTCCTTCTTTTTCTTTTGCTGGAAAAATGATCAGTTCTCTTTACCTTATTGTAAATTTTGTTTTCTTCACATCTGTGACATGTCAGAAATTTCAAGTATATCTTAAATTGAGCTGCTGGGAAGACTACTTATATTTTACTAGATGTCAAGAAATACTTGGGAGATTTGAGAGATTTCTCAGACACTTTCAAAATTAGTGGTAATACCAAGAAAATCACTTTAAAAATCAACTAATGAAATTATAATTCTCTTTTAAGATGAGAACCAATTTTGAAAAGGATTTAAATATAATGAAAATATTTAAACTTTTCTTATTTTTACTTAAATATTCAGTATATGTGAAACCTTATTCATTCATTTTAATAAATATGAGTTGAGTTCTGGGTAATATGTCACCTTTCACATCTGAAATCTAGACTAGGTACTGTGGTCTCCTATCTCAAAATCTCAGTGTTTGGTCAAAGAGCCAGGCAAGTAGCCCAATAGTTATAGTTCAGTGGGGTACAGGTGAGGAAAAGAGTGGTGTTCTGGACCACTACTGTGGGTGCCTGACTCAGCTTAGAAATTTTAGTGAAGTGTTATATATCTTGGTAAGCTTGACTACTATTGGGTAAATTTTAAAAGATGCTTGAAGGGTAGGGATGACATTCTTTATTATTATTATTATTATTATTATTATTATTATCTTTTATTTATTAACTTGTCAGAGAGAGAGAGTGAGATAGAGCCCAAGCAGAGGGAGCAGCAGATAGAGAGAAACAGACCTGAGCCAAAGGCAGATGCTTAACGACTGAGCCACCCAGCCATCCCGTGACAACATTCTAAATAGAGGGAATAATTTTATTACCTTTATAAATTGGAGATCTTGTGCTTATATCATCTTTAATGATTTTTCATTTTATAATGCTTTTTAGTAAATTTGATTTAGCTATGTTGATTCCCCAAAAGAGATTCCGTGCTCTCTGAAAGTATTTTCCTTTATGCCTACATCAAACAGGAACTGAAACAGCATTAAACATAGAGTGAACTGGAGAAGATACTCAAATCCAGTACTGAAGACCAGAATGAATAATTATTTAACTAAATTGAGTCTGTAAATAATGTTACATTGAACATGGGGGTATATATAAATTTTTGAATTGATGTTTTCATTTTCTTAATACCCAGAAGTAGAATTGTTGGATCAGGGCACCTGGGTGGCTCAGTGGGTTAAAGCCTCTGCCTTTGGCTCAGGTCATGATCTCAGGGTCCTGGGATCGAGGCCCACCCATATCGGGCTGTCTGCTCAGCAGGGAGCCTGCTTCCCCCTCTCTCTCTGCCTGCCTTTCTGCCTACTTGTGATCTCTCTCTCTCTCAAATAAGTAAATATTAAAAAAAAAAAAAGAATTGCTATATCATATAGTAGTTCTGTTCTTTTTTTGAGGAAACTCCATTCTATTTCCTTAGTGTCTGGATTAATTGGCTTTTCCACCAACTCTGCAGGAGAATCCTCTTCTCCACATCCTCACCAACACTTGTTATTTCTTATCTTTTTGTTAATAGTCTTTCAGACTAGTGTAAAGTGAGACCTCATTGTTGTTTTGATTTCATTTCCCTGATGATTAGGGCTTTTATATTCTTTTTTTTTTTTTTTTAAGATTTTATTTATTTATTTGACAGAGAGAAACATAGTGAGAGAGGGAACACAAACAGGGGGAGTGAGAGAGGGAGAAGCAGGCTTCCCGCCCAGCAGGCAGCCCGATGTGGGGCTCGATCCTGGGTCTCAAGGATCATGACCTGAGCCGGAGGCAGTCGATTAACCAACTGAGCCACCCAGGCGCCCCAGGGCTTTTATATTCTTATTTCATTCTAATTTTATATTCTTTTTTTTTTTTTTTTAAGATTTTATTTA
>PITA01000853.1:74153-231391 GCA_004023965.1 Spilogale gracilis
CACCCAGGCGCCCTAATTTTATATTCTTATTTCATTCTAAAAATACTAAGGTAAAAGATTAGGTATTCTTTAAGGTGGTCTATTTGTTTGTCTCAAATGAAGTCTTCCAAATTTCTTGAATTTTCAAGGAAAATTACGTAAAAGGACTCTGGGGAAACAAACTGGATTGCATAAGGGAGGAGGGGTGGGGGGATGGGGTAATTGGGTGATAAACATTCACCTGATCTTATGAACCCTGGGTGTTATACACAACTAATGAATCATTGAACACAACATCAAAAACTAATATATATATATATATGTACATATATATATATATATATATATATATGTGCTGTTATTGAGGCTAAGCTTTGATAAGCAGCTTTGTGATATTTCAAACCAGTTTTTATTCCATATCTTGGGAAAAAAATTATCTATACAGTGTAAGGGGACATAAAATGTTTAACCAAGAGATTCATTTGAAAAAATATTCTATTAAATTGTGTTACAAATTGCAAACTCTGATAGGAGCCTGGGGTCTGATAATGTTTTGTAAAGTAGTAAAATGATGAAATATCATGATAATATTTATAATTAAAGTATTCTCATGTTTTTATTTTCTATTTCTATAATTTTTTTATTATGTTTGTCACCATACACTACATCATTAGTTTTTGAGGTAGTGTTCCAAGATTCATAATAATACCCAGTGCTCCATGGAATACGTGCCTTACTTAATACCCATCACCAGGCAGACTTGTCCTCCACCCCTCTCCCCTCTAAAATCTCAGTTTGTTTCTAAGATTCCACAGTCTCTCATGGTTCATCTCCCCCTCTGATGTTTTGCCTTCCTTCTCCTAATGCTTCCATGCTATTCCTTATGTTCCACAAGTAAGTGAAACCATATGAGAATTGACTTTCTCTGCTTGACTTATTTCACTCAGTATAATATCCAATCCAGTCCATGTTGCTATAAAAGTTGGGCATTCATCCCTTCTGATGGTGGAGTAATATTCTATTGTATATATAGACCACATCTTCTTTATCCATTCGTCCTCTGAAGGGCCTCTCGGCTCTTTCCACAGTTTGGCTATTGTGGACATTGCTGCTATGAAATTGGGGTGCATATGGCCCTTCTTTTCACTACCAGGTCATAGGGTAGCTCTATTTTTAGCTTTTTGAGGAACTTCTGCACTGTTTTCCAAAGTGGCTGCACCAGTTTGTATTCCCACCAACAGTGTAAGAGGGTTTCCCTTTCTCCACATCCTCTCCAACATTTGTTGTTTCTTGCCTTGTTAATTTTAGCTATTCTGATTAGTGTAAGGTGGTATTTCAATGTGCTTTTGATTTGAATTTCCCTGATGGTAAATGATGATGAACGTTTTTTCATATGTCTGTTAGTTATTTGTATGTCTTCATTGGAGAAGTATCTGTGCATGTTTTCTACCCATTTTTCAACTTGATTATCTGATTTTTGGGTGTTGAGTTTGAGAAGTTCTTTATAGATCTTGGATATCAGCCCTTTGTAGTGTCATTTGCAAATATCTTCTCCCATTCTGTGGGTTGCCTCTGTGTTTTGTTGACAGTTTCCTTTGCTGTGCAGAAGATTTTTATCTTTGATGAAGTCCCAAAAGTTCATTTTCTTATTAAAAAAAATTTTTTGTTGTTATTACGTTCAGTTAGCCAGCATATAGTACATCATTAGTTTTTGATGCAGTGTTCAGAGATTCATTAGTTGGCTATATTCTCACATGTTAACTGAAGGTGTTGGTATATTAACTTTATATTAAGAAATTCTAAATACTGGGATGCCTGGGTGGCTCAGTTGACTGAGCATATACCTTTAGCTCAGGTCATGATTCTTGGGTCCTGGAATCAAGTCCCACATCTGTCTCCGTGTCCAGCAGGAAGCCTGTTTCTCCATCTGCTTACTGCTCCCTGTGCTTATGCACGCTCTCTCTGACAAATAAATAAAATCTTAAAAAACAAAAACAAAAAGATACCAGGGCACCTAGATGTCTCAGTTGGTTAAACATCTGACTCTAGATCTTGATCTCAGCTCAGGACTTGATCTCAGGGAGATCAAGTTCAGTGTGGAGACTACTTAAAAAAAAATTCTAGATACCTCAAATATAGTCAACATAAACAACATAAACAGTAAGTATAAACACTAAGCATAGTATATATAAACATGTATTCTAGACTTCAATATTTTCATAGTATTCAATGTTTGGAATCTAATATGCACTAAAATATAATTTTTAAATTTAGTTACATCAATTTCATAATTTTCATAAGATTTTCAGTAATATATAAATAGGAAGAAACAAAAGAAACTCCTGAAGTTAAATTCAAAGTCCTAAGCCATTATACCAAGCACTTGTACTTTTGCAATTTACTAAACAATTAATGGTGTGAAACTTGACCATTTAAAATAATCCTAGAAATAATGAAGTGGCATAACAAATATACAATTACTGTTTTTTTTTTAAGTGGACTTAATGTTATAGTTAATAACATTTTGTTTTAATTTACTTTAACTTAATTTTATAATTTAAGTTTTTATTTAAATTCCAGTTTGTTAACATAGAGTATATTAGTTTTAGGTGTACAATTTAATGTATCAACACCTACATACAGTCCCCACTGTTCACCACAACAGGAGCACTCCGTAATCCCCATTATCCATCTAGCCCATTCCCCACCCTCACATCCCCTCTACCAACCATTGGTTTGTTCTCTATAGTTAAGAGTCTGCTTCTTGGTTTGCCTTTGTTTTTCCCTTATGATTGTTTGTTTTGTTTCTTAAGTTCCAAATGACATGGTAGTTGTCTTTCTGTGATTGGCTTATCTCCCTTAGCATAATACTCTGTAGCTCTATCCACATCCTTGCAAATGGCAAAATTTCATTGTTTTTTATTGCTGAGTAATATTCCATTATACACAAACATACACCACACATCTTCTTTATCCATTCACCAGTTGATGAACACTTGGGCTCTTTCTGTAATACAGCTACTGTAGATAATGCTGCTACAAACATTGGAGTGTGTGTATCCCTTTGAATTAGAACTTTTGTACTCTTTGGGTAAATACCTAGCAGTGGAATTGCTGGATCATGGGGTAGTTCTCTTTTTACTTTTTTTGAGGAAACTCCATACTGTTTTCCAGAATGACTGCACCAGTTTGTATTCCAACCAACAGTGTAAGAGGGTTTCCCTTTCTCCACATCCTTCGGAACACCTGTTGTTTCTTGTGTTGTTGATTTTAGAAATTCTGAGAGATTTGAGATGATATCTCACTGTAGTTTTTTTTTTGCGTTTTCCTGCTGATGAATTTGGTAAAATTTCTGGAGATAAAATCAGTGTAAAGAAATCTGTTACATTTCCATACACCAATAATGAAGCAAGAGAAAGAGAAATCAAGGAATTGAGCCCATTTAAAAATTGCAACAAAAACTGTAAGATACCTGGGAATAAACCTAACCAAAAAGGTTAAAATATCTGTACCCTGATTATTATAGAACACTTATGAAAGAAATTAAGAAGATACCAAGAAAGAGAAAAATATCCCATGCTCATGGATTAGAAGAACAGATATTGTTAAAATGTATATACTATCCAAAGCAACCTACACATTTAATGTGATCCTTTTCAAAAGACTACCAGCATTTTTCACAAAGGTATAAAAATCTGAATTTTTTTTTTTAAAGATTTTATTTATTTGACAGAGAGAAACACAGCCAGAGAGGGAACACCAGCAGGGGGAGTGAGAGAGATAGAAGCAGGCTTCCTGCTGAGCAGGAAGCCAGATGTAGGACTCGATCCCGGGTCATGACCTGAGCCGAAGGCGTCACTTAACCGACTGAGCCACCCAGGCACCCAAAAATCTGAAATTTTGAATGGAATCACTAAGGATCCCAAATACTTAGGGCATCTTTGAAAAAGGGCGACCTCACAAGTCTGGTCTTCAAGCTATATTACAAAGCTGTAGTGATCAAGACATCATGGGACTGGCATAAAAATAGACACATAGATCAACAGAATAGAATAGAAATAGAAATAGAATAGAAAACCCAGAAATAAACCCACATCTTTATGTCAATTAGTCTTCAACAAAGCAGGAAAGAATATCCAATGGAGAGAAGACAGTCTCTTCATCAAATGGTGTTGGGAATACTGGACAGCATCATGGAAAAGAATGAAACTGGACCACTTTCTTACACCGTACACAATAATATATTCAAAATGTGTGAAAGACCTAAATATGAGATAGGTACCCATTAAGATCCTAGAGGAGAACACAGGCAGTTACCCCTTTGACATTGACTGTAGCAACTTGTTAGTAGATGTATCTCATGAGGCAAGGGAAACAAAAGTAAACGGCAACCTACAGAATGGGAGAAGATATTTGCAAATGATGTATCTGATAAAGGATTGATGTCCAAAATATATAAAGAACTTATAAAACTCAACACTCCAAAACAAATAATCCAATTAAAATGTAGACAGAAGACATGAATTTACCTTTTTTTCAAAGAAGACATCCAGATGGCCAACAGACACATGAAAAATGCTGTATAATCACTTATTTAACTACCTTGTAAATTATAAAATGTTTCTCTTTTAAAACAGTGTGTATTTTATATGCATATCTAATACTATTGAGTATGCAAATTTGGACATTAAATCACACAGTTTTCATTTTCTTTTTTTTTAAAGTATTTCTTTTTCTTTTCCTTTTTAAAGATTTTATTTATTTGACAGAGAGAAACACAGTGAGAGAGGGAACACAAGCAGAGGGAGTGAGAGAGGGAGAAGGAGGCCCCCTGCCGAGAGGGAGCCCGATGTGGGGCTCCATCTCAGGTCTCCGGGATCATGACCTGAACTGAAGGCAGTCGCTTAACCAACTGAGCCACCCAGGCACCCCACAATTTTCTTAATATTTACCCTACTAATCACCTTAGTAAATGCTTGAATATTATTTTGATCAAATTTTTGTCTTTCTGAAAATTATTGGAAGAAACATATTTATATTATTTTAAATTATTTACAATAATATAATTATTTACAATAATTATAATGTCTTATTTTTCTATATTATAATCCCCAATTGAGGTCATGTAGTCAAGGATTATAAGCAAACCCAATATTTGAAATAAATTTTAGTACTAATTTTTTTTACATTGCTTGGGATTAAAATGTTTTATCTATAAATTTATAGATAAATATAGATTTGTTAGAGAGTACTACAGTGGAATATCTTTTACCTTTTACTAAGTTTTCTGCAATAGTTATAGCCAGACCATAGTACAGTATTGTAACTAGGGCAATTGACATTGATACAGTGAAGTATAGAGTATTTCCATCATTCCAAGTATTCCTTCTGTTGCTGTGTTATAGCTAGATCCATTTCTCTCCAAGTCTTACCCCTTGTTAATCCTTGGCAACCATTATCTCTTCTCCTTTTGTATTATTTTATCATTTCAAGAGTGTTAAATGTAATCATATAGTATATAATATTTTGGGAAATTTTTTTCATGCACTTTAAGTTTTTAGAGTCATCCAGGTTGTTACATTGTATCACTGGTTCATTCCTTTTTTTTTTTTAAATATTTTATTTATCTATTTGACAGAGAAAGATCACAAATAGGCAGAGAGGCAGGCAGACAAGGAGGGGGAAGCAGGCTCTCCGCCGAGCAGAGAGCCCAATGTGGGACTCCATCCCAGGACCCTGAGATCATGACCCGAGCTGAAGGTTGAGGCTTAACCCTCTGAGCCATGCAGGTGCCTGGTTCATTCCTTTTTATTGCTGAGTCATATTTCATTTTATAGGTGTACAACAATTTGCTTAAGTCTTCACTTGTTCAAAGACATGACTAGTTTTGGTGATGATGAATAGTGTTGCTATGAATTCATGTACAGATTCTTGTGTGAATATAAGTTTTTGTTCTCTGGGAAAGTAATATACATGAGAATAATTACTGGGTTCTACAGTAATTCTATATTTAGTTTTTTAAGAAACTGATGAAATCTTTTCCATGCTGACTGTGCCATTTTACATTCCAGTCAACAATGTGTGAGTGATTCGGTTTGTCTTCATTTAGAAGTTTTCACTATTTTAAATTTTAGCCATTATGACATGTGAGAAGTTACATCATATTGCTGCTTTCAGCTGCATTTCCCTTTTGGCTAGTATGTTGAATATTCTCCATGTGCGTATTTGCCATCTTTGGTAAAATGTGTATTCTTGGCTTTTGTCAGTGTTTTAATGAGAATTCACATGTGTGTATGTGTTAAATTTTGAGCATTCTTTGTATATGCCAGATACCAGTCCTTTTCAAATATGTGGTACAAATATTTTCTTCTAGCCAAAATCTTTAATTTTGATGAAGTCTTAAGTTTTCAAAGTTCTTTTATGGATTATACATTTGGAAACAAGTCTAAGAAGTCTTTAGCCCTAGAACTTAAAGATTTTCTCCTAGTATGTTCTCTACAATTTCTGTTGTTTTGTGTTTTATATTTAAGTTTATAATACATTTTGCATTAAGTTTTACAAAATGTGCAAGTTAAATTGAGGCTTGTTTTTCGTTATGCATGTCTAATTGCTTTCATAACATTTGTTGAAAAGGCTATCTTTTCTCAAATGAATTGCATTAGCAGCTTTATCAAGAATAGGTTGTGCATAACTGTGCTGGTCTATTTCTGGGTTCTCTGTATTTTTTAGAAATCCATGTGACTATCCCTGTCACAATAGCACCCGTCCTTTATTATTATAACAGTACAAGACTAATGAGAGTGGCCATCCATTTCTCATTCCTGATCTTGGGAGGAAATCATTTAGTCTTTCACCACTAAGTATTTTAGCTGTCATTTTGTTTAGATGCTTCTTATCGAATTGGGAGTATCTCTTAATGCCTATTTTTTTTTCTGTAAGTTTTTATCAAGAATGGGTGGTAGATTGTGTAAAATCCTTTCTCTGCTTTGATCAACTCAATTATGTGCTTTTCCTCTTTAGTGTGCCTTAGTTGATTAGTTTTGAATATTGAACCAATGTTGCATCTGTGTAATGAAACCCTCCTGATCCCTCATGTATTATCTATCTATCTACCTACCTACCTACCTACCTACCTATCTACCTATCTATCTACTTCTCTATCTAATATTCGGTAATAGTTGAGGATTTTCATGTCCATGTTCATGAACGGCATTGTGTATATTTGGTTTTCCTAACATGGTAGTATTTGCTTTATAAGATGAATTAGGAAGTGTTTCCTCCTCTCACATTTTTTGGAAGAGATTGTATAGAATTAATGTTAATTCTTCTCTAAGCATTGGTAGAATTCTCCAACAAAACCGTTTAGGATTGGAGATTCATTGTTTGGTAGATTTTTAACTTATAAATTCAATTTATTTAATAGTTACAGAGCTATTCAAAGTATATTGGTTGAGTTGTGTTAATTTGTGTTTTTTGAAGGATTGGTCTACTTCATTTAAGTTGCTAAAAGTATTTGTAGCATTTCTTTATTGTTTATTAATTATTGTTTATTATTATTACTGTTTATTATTAATAATTGTCAACTTATTGTTTATTATTATTTGCTTATTTCTTTATTAATCTTTAATGTTATGCCCTATTTGATTCTTATATTGGTCATTTGCGCTTTTTTTTTCTTTTTCCATTTTGTTAAAGGTTTCAATTATATTGATCCTATCAAAGAAAAAGCTTTCTCGTTCATTGATTTTTTTTGTATTGTTTTTATTTATTTATTTATTCATTATTTGTTCGTTTTTTATTTCATTAGTTGCTGCTCTTATTTATATTTTATCTTCCTCTGCTTATTGTGGGTTTATTTTGCTTTTTGTTTGTTTGTTTGTTTTTTCCTATGTTCCTGAGGGCAGAGCTTAGATCACCCATTTGACATTCTTCTTTTTTTCTGCTATGCTTTGAATATTCTAAATTTCTCTCTTAGTACTTCTATAGCTGTGTCCAACAAATTTTGATATATTCTTTTTTTTTTTTTTATTGAGACTTTCTCTTTTCCCTTTGGTTTATTTAGAAGTGTGTTGCTCAGTCTCCAAAGTATTCAAATATTTTCCTTTTATTTTGTATTAGTGATTCCTTACGGTCAGAAAGCACACAACGCATGATTTCAATTGTTTTAAACTTGTTGAGGTTTATTTATATTCCAGGATATTTTCTTATATGACTCTTTAGAAAGGACATGTATTCTGCTGTTTTGGAGTGGATGGTTCTACAATGTCAGTTATGAGTATGTCAATTGACGACATTGTTGAATTTTTCTGTATCCTTGCTTATTTCTTTTATTCATTGGAACATTTTTATGGTAAGTTGTTTTAAAATCAGATAATTCCAACATGTCTGTCATTTCAGTATTGACATTATTCAATTTTTTCATTCAGTTTGAGATCTTACTGGTTATTCAAGTGACAGATGATTTTTTAGTTGAAACTTAGACTTTTTGTGTATTATGCTATGACCCTCTGGATTTTATTTAAATCTTCTGTTTTAGCTAATTTTTTTTTTTTTTTTTTTTTTTGGCACTGCCCCAACTGGAAAGTTGAGTACTGCCTTATCATGGTACTGTAGAAATAAAAGTCCAAATTCCCTATTTAGCCACTTTAAAACCTGAAAGGGAGCTCCTTGTTACTGTTGGATGCTGCTGGGACTTTTATTCTCCCTTTTCCTCTCTCTTTATTGCAGGAGAGTTTATGATACTTTTTTTGTTACTACTGTCTGTGTGGCCTACAGTGACACCACACGGCAGGGGGGTCTCTTTACTTGTGGGCAGTGGTAAAGGTCTGTCCTTGACCTCTGCTGAAACTACCCTGTAAGTGGTGTTTCATTACTGTTGTTTCAGGGTGTATCCAGGTTCTCAGTGTAATCTTTACAGATAACAGAGTTGGTTGGAGAATCGTTATTGTCTAGAGGGGATGAAAGGCCAACTTCCCACTGAACCTTCTCAGATACTACCATTGTTGGGTGGGGGGCATTGTGGTGCGTTCTTATAACCTAGTGGAGGTAAGCTATAGGCTTTCCTTGGCCTTTGGTGGCATGAATACGAGTTAGGGTACAGTGTTTTCGGTGCTGTTTGCCTGTGGTAGAATGGTTTCTGAATTACTGTGCTGCCTCTTTTTCTAGAGCAAGCTTTAGTTGGGCTATTTTTTTGTTCTGTAGTTGTTGGTGTTTTCAGGTTGTCAGCTTTTTGTGTTCCAAGTCAGGGTTATAGAAGTCCAAACAAACAAACAAAACACAGGGAACTCACTACCACATCGTTCCTTGAATCTTGAAGTCTCTAGACTGTCTTAACTTATTCTCTCCACTCTTCATAGTCTTCTTGTGTTTGTTTTATGTATAATGTCCAGGATTTTTAGTTTTACTTAGCTAGAGAAATAGAAAACAAAACAAAACAAAACAAAACATATATATACCTTCTTTCTTAGCTCACTGTTCTCTTTACCTTATTTTTAACAAGGGCAATTCCAGATACCTTATGACCTCAGAAAATTTCAGCTTGAATATATATACTAATATATGTAGATTCAGGATTAAGGAGAGAAAATGCAGTATTGCTAATTTTTACTCTTAGTGAAAAATTATTAAAGTTGTATGCTCTATTCATAAGAAATATCTGTATATGAAAGCTAGATAAGTATGAAATTTTATACTTAATAGATGCTTCCATATTACCAGTACATAACTTCGCCATTACTTTTATATTAACTTTTAGTTAAACTTTACATTGTTTTAATTTTATCTTCATAATCTCCTTCCCTTTCTTGAATTGGGAGTATTTTCTCTTCTTTAGTGATCCAGACTAATTAATTCATTTGACAAATTAACTCTTTAGAGTTTTCATGGCAAAGGAAAGGAAAACATATTCGCCCTTATTTACTCACAGTTTAATAATGATGAGTATGTTGAAGAGTGAGAAATTACTGTGGTTTTTCTTTTTTTTTTTATTTGAGACTATATGTAACCCTCCTTTCCTTATTTTACTTCACTCTTTCCCTTGTATTGGGTTTTGATACATTAGAATAGCAAGCCAAACAGGAGTCAAATTTTGACAGGGTATATCTTGGATCTTACCGATTTGGGACCAGTGTGTTACAATTATCCATTATTCAAGTAATTTCTATGTAATTGGCAGCCATTGATAAAAATTGTGAATGTTATTGTGAATGCAATATCCAGAATTCCTATTTTCAATATTAGGTCAAACCATATTGTTGTGACTTGAATTCATCACCTCTGTGGGAAACAAGTCAAGAAATTGTATCCCATGACACTCTTCAGTTGTCATAGGTCATTCTGAAGGTCCTATTGCATAGAAATAGACGCTGAGAAGTTCACTTACCAGGAAAAAGGGGAATGATAGTATAACAGAAGCTTCCATTGGCCTCTGGTTGGGCCTAGTTAAAATCTTTAAAGTTTCATAAACTCTTCAGTGTATAAATGCTTCACAGATAAAAGATACATTGTCTCTTGCGTGTAATTTAAACAGGAAATGCCAAGAATATTCTTTCTACTATTCAGTGCATGCTCATTATTTTGAGCATTGGAGCTGATCATCAGTTTTCTTTATTCTTTTGTATTTTAAGTATATACCACTCTTATTCCTAGAGAAGAACTTTATTTACTTAAATCTTTTCTTTTTCTCCTCTGGTTAAGAGGTAAGAGTTATTTAAAGTTAAATGATCCAAATGAATATTTCCAGTTACTGTATTATTATGCTTATTTTGCTTAACTCTTTGGTTATTGGTTAACTAGTATTTTTGCAGTTATACTAAGGAAAAGAGAGGAGAGAAAACAAAGAAAATATGAAAGTTGTTTGTCTTTTGCAAGGATGCATTAAATGCAAAAGTTATATTACTTATTTTTTTGGCTGTTTTTCCTCTAGTTGTGATAGGAGTCAATACTTGTCATATATTATAAAAATAGTTTTTCACTTAGTCTTTTGTAAAAGAAAAAATTTGGTAAAATTTTGATTAAAAATTTGAAAAGATTTTATATTATTAGCCATCAAATTAATGATAATAAAGTTTTTATATTTACATTATATTCTCAAGTCCTCCAACCTTTTATGGAGATCCTAAGTAAAGACAATACTTACTCTATATTAAAGCCCTCTGGTTGTTCTAAAGATAATTGGAATGTGCAGACCAATATTCTCAACTGGCTTCTAAATTGTATCTGAATGGAAAGGTGCTTTATTTTTATTTACAGGTATTTCCTAGTTTTTGCTTTGACATTAGAAAATATTTTATGTATTTTTAATAGGAATAATCTTGAGTAAATTAAGACAAACTAGGGTACCTGGGTGATGCAGTCTGTTAAGTATTCAACTCTTCGTTTCTGCTGAAGTCTGATCTCAGGGTCCTGGGATTGAGTCCCACGTTGGGCTCTGTGCTCCACGCAGAGTCTACTTGTGTTTCTTTCTCCCTCTCCCCCTGCACCTCCCACCCATTCTCTTCTCTCTCTCAAATAAAGAAAGTAAATCTTTAAAAAAAAAAGACAAGAAACTTTAAAACTAGGCTCATTAAAATCAAACTAAACTTATTTAATTGTTTTCTAATATACTCATATATTAAAACATTATGTTGAAAAAAACATCATGTTGTACACTCTAATACAAAATTATGTGAATTATATCTCAATAAAACTGGAAAAACTGATTTATTAAAAGTCACATACCAAGAAATTCACAGTTATACTAGCTTGCCTTTCATATATTAATAATTCATTACTGAAAATATTATTTATAAATAAATGCCTTATTTCCTTGAATCTTTTTTATTATAGGAGGATTTTGTTTTGCTTTATTTTCATAAAGAAGTAAAGAATGAGAATAGACAACATTTTTTGTTCAATGAAGTGTATCCCAAACAATTTTTGCAGAAGTCCAGGTTTAGAAATTTATTACATGAAGGCCATAACAATGTTAAGGTTATTTTATCTTGCACATCATTATTTATGTAAGGTTGCGATGCTATTTTTAGAAAGATAATAAACTTCTTTTTAAGATTTTATTTATTTATCTGACAGAGAGAAACACAGCTAGAGAGGGAACACAAGTCGGGGGAGTGAGAGAGGAAGAAAAAGGCCTTCTGCCACTAGGGATCCCGATGTGGGGCTCGATCCCAGGACTCTGGGATCATGACCTGAGCTGAAGGCAGACGCTTAACGACTGAGCCACCCAGGTGCCCCTGAAAGATAATAAACTTATAATAAATTACATTAACAAATAAATTTTACCATTATTTGTCTATCTCATTTTCCTCTATTCTCTGTCACTATTTCTTTTTACCAACAACTTCTTACTCCTCTCTTTTTTCTCCTCTTCTTTCTTCTCATAAAAAAAGAAAAAAAATCTTTCTGTAAACTAAAGTGTCTTGTTTCCTTTTCAATATAACATATATTTTTAGCTTTCCCGATAATTACTTGAGAGAGCTGGGAACATACATTTTATTTTTTATTTTATTTTTTAAGGATTTTATTTATTTGAGAAAGGGAGTAAGTGAGTGAGAGAGAAATGGAGCCGGGAGAGGGCAGAGAGAAAGGAAGAAGCAGACTCCCTGCAGGGAGTCTGACATGGGCTTGATCCTGGGACTGAGGAATAATGACTTGAGCCAAAGGCAGACATTTAACAAATTGAGCAACCCAGGCACCCCAAGAGAGCCAGGGAAATACATTTTAGTACTATGGCATGATGTTGCCCAAAGTAGAGAATTTAGATGAGGACATGTTTGCCATGTTCTGACACCAACACATCGTTCTTACTCTTGAGCTATTCTTCCAATAAAGCATTGTAGAATTTATTGGTAGTCTTGCCTTGTGAAGGCTTTTTCTTTCCTTCTTCTGTTTCCTGTGGTTTAAACACTCATCAAAAGTCATCAAAGTCCATTGTTAACAAGTTTAGGTTATTACAGAATATAATTTTGAGATTATTAAAAAGTTTGAATTTTTCAGTCATTTGCTCATTGTGCTCAATTCTAGAATAGGTAATAATATGTGAAATAATATAAAGTGTTAATTTGAAATTATTGTTAGTATATTTTTACAACCATTGTAGTGACATGTCTGTATCAATTTTGGTTGAAAAGATATGAGAAGAAATAAAAAAAATGTTAATTTTTGGTAAAAGCTAGAACTTTGAGTGTTTCAGTATTTCTGTACCTATTAAGATAAACTAAATAACCTTTAAATGTCTTTCAAAAAGCTATCAAATATTTTTTTAAGGAATAAGGACATCAGAAATTTACCCAGATTCCTCAAATTGATGTTATTTAATTCATTTCCAGTTTGTGGTAAGAAAAGAGGATGATTGAACACTAAATTGGGTCAGAGGATGTACTGATGATATTTAGAAAAATACTTTTGCCTACATGTTTGAATATTAATATAAATGACTTAGAAAAGTGCTAACAAAATACCGGCTGTGGTATAGACCAATGTGCTAACTGCTGGTCTCCAGTGTGTGACAAGGCAAGGCAAACATTCTTGGGAAAGTTTTATAGCAAGTTTATTTATTTTAATATCCAAACATATGATCAATGGACTTGTTTTGCTAAGATTGGTATATTTTATGAAATAATTGGTTTATGATAGAATACATTAAAAAATAATCTTTTGGTACACAGTCTGTAAAGTGCTCCTTTAAAAAATAATCTTGAGTTGCCTGAGTGTCTCAGCTCATTAATGTGTCTAAATCTTGATTTCCACTCAAGTTATGATTTCACAGTCATGAGATCGAGCCCTGGTTCAGACTCTGCATTCAGTGGGGAGTCTGCTTGAGATTCTCTCCTTCTCCCTCTGTCCTTCCCCTAACATGCACATATTCTCTTACAAATAAACAAATAAAGAAATAAAATCTTAAAAAAAAAGAAAATAATCCTCTTGTTTGGCTTAATTGTTTTCTGTATGGTTAGATTGGAGAAAATTTAGAAAAATATCCTTTAATGTTAATTAAAATGATAATAGAGGTTTAAAAATAATTAAGCCAGGAAACCTGGGTGGCTCACTTGGTTAAGCTTCTGCCTTCAACTTAGTTCATGATCCCAGGGTCCTGGGATTGAGCTCCATGCTCGGATCCTTGCTCAGTGGGGAGCCCTCCCTCCCACCAGTCTGGCTCATGCTCTCTCTCTCTCTCTCTCTCAAATAAATAAATAAAATCTTAAAAAAAAATAGTTTAACCAAATTCCATTTTTTTTTCGCTTTAGAGAAAGTATATATAAATATAACAGAGGATCAAATTTTGTGCTTAAGTTGGGTCTACTCCATAGATGAAGCATATAAATTCTGAACTTTGGTGAGGGAGATCATATTGGGGGAAACTTGACTGCTTAACGATAGGATTTTTTAATTTCTCCTAAAATGTGTTATTCAGACATGGGGTATGGAGGCTGGTATGGTTTCACAGGACTTAGCTTTTCTTTTGTCCTTCTGTGGTTTCATTTTCATGCTTGTAAGTGGTCACTGGAGTGTCAGTCACCATATTCTGGCTGGAAAAGGAGAAGGACAAGGAGCAAAAGGCACTTTTCATCAAGGACTGTCTTTCCTTTTGGAGATTATTGAGGCATTTCCTCAAGATCTTAATCATATTTCATTAGAAAAAACAATGCTTTGTATTCTTCCATATCTGAAAGAGTGGAAATGTAATTTCTTTTTAAGATGAGAATAGGGCTCCTGCTAAAAGAAATGGAGTTATGGGGCGCCTGGGTGGCTCAGTTGGTTAAGTGACTGCCTTTGGCTCAGGTCATGATCCCGGAGACCCGGGATCAAGCCCCACATTGGGCTGCCTGCTCCGTGGGAAGCCTGCTTCTCCCTCTCTCACTCCCCCTGCTTGTGTTCCCTCTCTAGCTGTGTTTCTTGCTGTCAAAAAAATTTAAAAAAATCTTTTTTTAAAAAAAGAAGTGGAGTTATGTTAGTAGGGAGGAAATAAAGAATGGATGTTGGGTAATCACGCAGCAAGTCTCTGCCGTAGCAGTTATTGATATTCTGCAGTTGAACATAGTTGGAATCTGAACATTGAACTGCTCTCGTCTTCAAAAAGACAGCAAATTTAGATAAAATTTTGTTTGGAGTCATCTGTGTCTGATCCTTATCCAAAGTCTTGCAGTACTTTATTCTTCTGACAGTGTTCTTATTGACACTTTTTTTTTTTTGGCTTGCTAAATGTTTTATTCTTTGATAAAATGATACAGATTGAAAGATTCTGTGAAAGAAACACTTTGAATTAAAACAGACCATTTGAATAGAGAAACAACATTCTGTTCAGAAAATTAATAATGCCCAATCTTTGTTTGGTTCCTTTTCCAGTAAAATGTTCTATTCATTTGCATTAATATATCTTAATGAAAGTACTGTAGCTCAGTACTTAATTTTATAAACTGTGGTGAATATTCTGAGGGGAGTTTAGGCACAGATATTCAATTAGATATATAGGTAGTATAAAGTAAAATTTAAAGGCTCTGTAATTTATAAGAGGCAAAAAGTATATTAATTTAATTCAGATATTATTACATGTTAGTGACTATAAATATAAATCCTATGTCATACATTTCAATAGTTTCCTTGATTTATGTTATGGTATTACGGTTTTCCTTGGCTTTATATTCTCAAAATTCATAGCTTAGATAATAATTATTGTATTAAGAATATAGGTACAGTTCATTTATGCTATATGCTAGTAGAGTTTTAGAATTATTATATTATATTTTCGTATTTTCAGAGAAATGAGATGTATTTCAATATTATAAACAATATTTTCTTTGTTTTTACAACTTTAGATCTGGTTTGGTGTGACTACACAGTTAAAAATTTTAAGGACCACATTTTTATTCTCTTCATTTTTTTCTTCCATGATATCTTTTACGTTAGGAAGCTTCACTATTTGAATGTCCATTAGATTTACTGACTAGTAATCTTAAAACATTTTGGCTTCCTTAAATAACATTGGTTACTGTTTCTTCATAGATATTTCTATCATGGAAAATCCTGGAATAATAATATTTTCACTGGACAAAAGTTTACAGATTAGTTCAAAGTCTCATTTTTATAGATACTGAAACAAGAGCATAGATGAATTTTATCCAAGGTCAATAAAGCCAGTTTTTTGGTAAAGTGAATTAGAACTTCATTCTTATATCTTTGTTTTTTAAAATCGCCTGTCTAGGGTGCCTGGGTGGCTCAGTGGGTTAAAGCCTCTGCCTTCAGCTCAGGTCATGATCTCAGGGTCCTGGGATCGAGGCCTGCGTCCCTCTCTCTGCTCAGCAGGGAGCCTGCTTCCTCCTCTCTCTCTGCCTGCCTCTCTGCCTATTTGTGATCTCTCTCTGTCAAATAAATAAATAAAATCTTAAAAAAATAAAATAAAATAAAATAAAATAAAATAAAATAAAATAAAATAAAATAAAATAAAATTGCCCTTCTCAACGAAATTTGCGCCAGATAAGAAATTCCACTGTAGTTATTTTAGAATGCTATTGGAAGACCTATATTCAAGTTTTAGCTTTGTCTCTTAAGTACTGCATAACCCTGGAGCAAAATACTTGTCTGTTACCAGTTTTCTGTAAAACTGGCAAATACCCTAACAAATTAACACAATTACTGTGAAGATCAAATGAGATGCATGTGAAAAACACCAGAGGTCTAATAATAGTATCAACAAGAAGAATCATTTATATTTCCATGGTGCTTTATTATTTCTCTAGTGCCTGATTCATTTGACCTGCTTATTTTTCCTATATTGTATACAGGGAAATCATGAAAAATATTTCTATACGCTGTGATGCGGAAGTAGGAAAATTTACCTTATGATTTCAGCATGATTTTATTTATGTCTTTATTAATTTTATACACTGATTAAAATTAATTTATATAAATATTATGATCTATAGTATCAAATAATTAAATATTAGGAATTCCAGTAAAGTCATCTGATGCTGGATAGTTCCACTAATATGGCTGGTACTCATGAGTCATACTATCTCAGTGGTACTGACTATTGTATTTATTTTCCAGAAAACAAAAACATAACTTTCTGTTGAGATGAGTATCTCTTGTATATTTGTGGATAAATACCATTCACAGTTTTATAATTAGATGAATTTTTTTCATATCATCATTAATTCTTTCCATCATCTTTCTTGGTCTTCAAAATGTTTATTTATCCTTGAAGGACCCAGTGAGTTACTACCACGTTTGAGAATCTTTTTCTTTCTTACTTTTAATTTGTATAACTTTTTAAAAAAAATTAATTCCAGGATAGTTAACTACAGTGTTAACTTACAATATTATATTAGTTTCAGGTGTATAATACAGTGTTCCAACAATACCAGATAGTACTCAGTGCTTATTAAGATAAATGTACTCTTAATGTCCTTCACCTATTTCACACATCCCTTAATTTGTATGACTTTGATAACTTGTACAAGGATATACTAGAAAATCTTCAAAATGTCTTCCCTAAAACATTTTTAGATATTTGGCTTTTTCTAAATAAAAACTTATGTTTTTTTTTAAAATTTCTGTTTTATTCAATTTCTCATCATGTACTTTCATCTAGGATTGTGACAAACATATAATTACTATGCTTATCAATATATACTAACATATTCCCAAACATATCATGGTTATGCATAAACACAGATAAAACAAAATGAATGTAATCTGGAGCATCTCATTTTATACTTGGTTATAGTATATGTTAAGGTTTCCAAGATACTTTCTGTAAACATGAAAAAAAGAAAACAAAATTAGTCCACGTTATTTTTAGGTAGCATATGCAAATAAATACTTGATGCTAATTTAAATGTTTTAGAATATCTAAGTCACTATTATTGCAAAGTTTAAGAAGGTGTGGTAGGGATAGCCTACTGTCTTATTAATTAATAGTAATCTGTCAACACACTTTTCACTTTCTATACAATTTTTGGTAATGTGATATTCTTTATGAATTGCTTTAGTAATTTATATATTCTTAATATATGAATTATACATAAAAGTATATGTATACTTGTGATATATATATACACATATATATCATATATATATATGATATATATATACCCAAGAACAGATAGGTAGAAGTTATGAGTTGCTATCTTGGTTTGGCTATAAAAAAGTAAGTTTAGCAGATAACAGAAAAGCTAACATTTTTCAGAAATTTTAAGAAAAATACATGTGAAACATTAGGCGACTACATTTTATGAATTTTGTCATTAATTTTTGTGTGAGGAGTTAAGACTTTTTAAAATTGAGAACTGGTTGGAGCTTCGAGATAACACAAACTGTACTTGGTTTGAGTTGGTTACTCCTTAGATTTTACAGTTTTACTTATCTGGCTTACATAATATTTCTGTGGAATTGAAGATTCGAAGAAGATGGATGTTGGAGTTGAGAAGCAACAACCAGAAAGGCAATGATCATTTTAGTCAAGGAACAGAATTGCTAAAATTCCGTTGGATAGAGAGAGAAGAGTTGAGGATAAGACTCGGGGAGTAGCATTGGCAAAGTGGGAGGTGATGAACGTTCAGGACATTTCAGGGAATGTGAATCCAGTTTGGAGACGGTTAGTGAGAGATGATTAGGAAGATAGATTGAGGTTGAATTTTGGGAGTTATTGAATACTATAGTAATTATGAAGTTGTCTGAGACTTGATAAAAAGTATAGGGGAAGACCATTTCAAATAGTCCTTTCTGGCAGTGCTGTAGAAGATTAGTTAAGAACCAAATGAGTTCACAGGAACTTTCAACTTATGGAGTGATAGAAATAAAAGGAAGGAGATGATGTTAAGAGGTATTTCGGAATTGGCTTAAAAGAATTTATGTGGTTAGGTGAGGGTGAAGAAGGTAGTAGAAGGAGGTCTCCAACATTATTACAGAATTTATAACATAGCAGACTGGAAGACCAGTTATGCGATTTTAATAGATTGAAGTCACAGGGAATGTAAGAGTTGGGGATACTAGAAGAGGGCAATTAATGGTTGTAGGAAGTTAAATTTTCCTGAAAATCATGGTTGTCTTTGTTGTTCCTGGTGCAGTTGGAAATGCACTGTTTTGGAGCTTAGAGGCAAGGCCAAGGGTAATTTGAGATAAGAGTTGGACATAAAATGTATATAGCAGCCATAAGTCAAAAAAGGATTGTAGAGTAAGAGCATATTTAAAATGGGACTTTGATCAACATTTCTATTTAAAGAAACAATAGAGGATGCGGTGTCAGTGAAGGAAGCTGAGAAGGATTAATACTAAATAGGGATTTAGAAGGGGATGCAGAAGGGGAGGGCAATGGGACAGAAAGACAGTAATGAAGAGAATTTTAAGAAATTCAGTTAGTTAAGCAGCGAACTATTGATTTCCACTCAGGTCAAGATCCTGGGGTCCTAGGATGGAGCCCCGGGACAAACTTCAACCTCAGTGAGGAGTCTGCTTCAGGGTTCTTCCTCTCCCACTGCCCCTTTCCCTCCGCCTGTCCACACAGTCTCACTCTCTTCAAATAAATCAATAAATCTTTAAGAAAAAAAAGGGACAACCTCAATGCCAAAAGTTGTAAAACTTACATCTGAAAAGGCACGGCTCTATGAACGTGTAGTTCCTGTTTACACATTGAGATGCGGTAATATACAACATCCTGGGTTAAGAGTTTATTTGGTAGCCTAAGAAATAAAGGGACTTGGACTGCTACAATTTTAAACTGAGACTTAGCTAAGGAAATTGTGTTGCCCATGAAGTACTTCTAGTAAATGGCAGTGTAAAGACACATCTTTATCTAAAGAAACAAAATCCTAATTTTTGTTTTCCATTGTGTCATTTTGTCTCTCTAAAAAAAGGAAGTATGGGTAGAAAGCAAGCTGAAAAGTTAAAGGTGAAAAAGAATGAAGTATACATTAAGTAAACTGATGGGGAGAGAGGACTTGGGGACGGGAATGTTAATGATTATGTGGGTTTATGTATCATGTATCTTTTAGTATATTCCCAGGTAATTTTACAATAAATGTAATTGAAGTGGATTTTATCCTCACCACTGCTGTTTAAAGTTGGGAAAAGTGATTTTAGAGTTTCATCAGCTTATTGCTTATGTTTTTGAACCTATAAGAGGTAGCTCTGTAAATTCTCATGTACATGCTTATAAAAGGCCAATAAATGGTTAAAAACAGTTACTATTTTATAGGAAGTATTATTTAAGAAACTAGGGCAATAGCTTTGCCTAAGTATTGGATATTCGGAGACTCAAGTTATCATAAATTACGGTTCAGAAATATGAATTGGAAATAGTCCTTTTAATTAGGAAGATACACTTGGAAATGAAGTAATTTTTTTAAGGTAATTTCCTTGGTGAGTGTTTTACTGATCGCTTGAATTTATTTACCACATAGATGTCACGATAAAATAGGTATTTATGGGGTAGTTTTTAATTAGAAATAATGGCTTGTAGAGCTGAAGTGATGAATCATTTTATCCATATATTGGCTTAAGTGGCTTTAGAGAAAGATGATCCCATCGACAGCTTTGGAGTATCCTAACTGAATGCTTTGTCTTTTGAAACACAACAAAATCTGTCTACCGTTTCAGTTTATATTCAAAAGCCGGACATCAACAGTGAGATAGAAAGATAATCAAAATATTAACCATCTTTGGAAACAAACAAGTAATTTTGCCTTTCATCATAACTGAAGCATTTTATAAATTAATAGAAAAATAAGTTATATGGCTACATATTTCTAAATGTAAATGGGATTGGAAGGGAATCAGCCAACCTTTTCAAATTTATGAGCATGAGTGCAATAGTCTTGTTGATGAGATGGCTTCGCAGGTATGAAGGATATGTCATTCAGAAGGACACATTGATTCGGGTTAGTTCTTTTCTGTTTGTTTGCATTTAATTATGTCCTAAAAGGATTGGTGTAGAGAATAAAATATACATGAACTAGCATTTCTGATTTATAAAAGTATACCAATGACATTTCAATTTAGAGTACAACCTCTGTAGAGAGAATAAGACTGTGTACATGCAACTTGCATTAACAATATTGAATTCAAATGAAAATTTATTCCTATTTCTCATTCTTTTCGCCAAGTTATTTTATTCCTACTGAGATGTACATTTTAACATTGCTTGTACTTAAAACCCTCAATCAATAAAACTGAGATATAAAAATAAGTACAACTTGAGAAATTTATATATTTAATTTCATTCTTTGTTCATTCCTTATAAAGGTGGTATTTCTCAATGGCCCTTAGATAATGCAGGGTTAAGAAATTATATCTAACACTAACTCACTATGCATATTAAGACTTCTTTTGTGAATGCACCCCATATCTGGGATATCAATCAGAATGTATTTCACTGAGGATTTTGATACTAAGGATAGCAGAGGTTTAGTGATAACATTAAAACCATGAGCTCAGGAAAGGCCCCAGGTGCTATTAAAATAATCATGAGTTTTAAACAGTTGTTTCAAACTCAGTATCTTTTGTGTTCAAATAATCGTTTATTGCTTATATTCATTCTCCTTCTGTAAGTCTTGGCTTTTTCCCAAAGTTTGAGATGCTGGTATAAGAAAAACTGTCCCTCTGAGTTCAAGTTACTAGTCATTGTAATCATTATTATCATCACTTGTAACCAAAGAAGAGAGGTGGATTGGGGTGCAGCCTCTGTGTAGTTTCTGTCAATTTAATTTTAAACAGTCCGTCTTGATGAGGAATCTGAGATAAATTGTATGGACCGTGAAAGAGGATCTTTAAGGTGCTTTAAACAATCACTCTATGAAACAAGACCAATAGATGTGAGGGCCATCTGGCATCAGCATCTGTCCCCCTTTCGTGCACTGGCTGCTCTCACTGGATAGTAGGTGTCCTTTCCTTTGTCAGGGGAAGCAGTTGTCTCCTCAACGTCAAACACTCAACAGAAGATGGCCTGCTGAGATAGAGGACAGCTATTTTTCACGAGTGCTTGCTTAGTCTTAGTAACTGGACCTGTTGGCTACCACTTCTAACAACTTCTTGGAATCAGACTGTTCTAAAGTTTGTGTGTTGCACACAGAGCAAACCTAAATATCAACAGAATGAACTGGCATATAACAGATTTCTGTTATAAAATCATCATATCAAAAATTATTGGAATAAAATAAAAGCAAGAAAATCTGAAAAGGCAGATTAATATTAAATCTTCCTCAGGCTGCAAGGCATTTGAAGTCACGATATTGATGTTAGTAATACCTTATAATACACTTGTCCATCAGCCTTATAACATAATATTTAAAAAATAACTTAAACCCTTAATAAAATTTAATGATATCAACAATACTTTCTAAGCGAATATGAATAAGTTAATTTTTTCTGCTTTAGTTTCCTTGTAAGTAAAAAGAAGATAATAGTTACTACTACATAGTTTTGTTATGGTGATTGAGTCAGTATAGGTTGAGTGTTCAGAAGAGTTCTAGCACAGAGTAAGGTAAATATTTGCTATTATTTTTAAATCATTAATAACAGCAAAATGAACTTACTGGGCCCTCTTGGAGCCTTTTGCAGAATCACTTGCTTTGTTTGACATATGTAAATCAATCGATTTTCCCCTGAAGAATTAGTGTCAGACTAAGTTCTTGATACTGGATTATTTCAAGATATAATTGAAATGTGCGGCCACATTTATGATTCTGTGATATCATACATTTTTATTTATCATAATTCTAAAGATAAAAGCATTGACTGTTTTAAGTCTTTATTTCATATTAACCTGGTTGTGGCTGTTTTGTCATGAAATATTTCTTCTATGCTCATCCATTTTTAATTTCATATCTATATATGGGCCACCTTGCAGATAAGAGTATAAGGGAGGCTTTAACTTTTAAAAGGCAAGAGAAACCTGTAAGTAACAAGTATGTTATACTCCCTCCTAAGCCTAAGTTAATGTTGCATGTGTCTCATTAATTACAATACTTTTCTTGCTTAAACTTGGTGTTTTTGCTGCTTCTGGTGCTTCATTTAGGCATCCAGTTACTAATTTCTTAATGTTTAGCATAAGGATACACTACAAACCAGTAGTCTTATGGAGGCTATTTTAACATTTAGAAATAGAAGTTTTCAAGAAAGCTGTGTAGAATAGAGAAGTAGAATGATTGTTTTTCTGCATTCTAATGATTCTTGTATTTCATCTACTGGTATTCAGTGTCTCATGAGTATTTGCATCATTCTATTCCGGGCTCCTTATTTACAAAGACTGCATCACATGCATTATCCCCCTTCCAGTTGTCAGCCTGCAGTAGATTGCTCACTACTTAGGAGGAAATTAACAAAAGTTTGCTAAATATATCAATATGTACACATTGTGTAAGATGTTTCGATACTGTATTAGGTGGTGAAATGTTTACAGAGGCAGACATGACTTTTGATAATTCGTGGTTTCATGATTGTGCATAGTTTTTAATTACTCTATAAGGCCACCTTTTCTCTCTGTGTTGCAAAATGTGATGGATAATTTCAGGTCTCATCTTCCTTAAGTCTCAGTAGTATTCAAACTATTGGATGTCGCACTTTTTCCTGAATCCACCTCTTTTTTTTTTATTTTAGTGTAATGAACCAAATTATGTCTCTTATATTTCCTTTTCAGTTGGAGGCAAATCCATGTGATTTTCTGAGCTCACTCTTTTGGTCTTCTTTTCTACTTGACATCTTAACATTCCTGTTCTGTAAATACTGACTTTATGTGACTAACTCAAAAATTCACGAACTTTCCTTTATAACTCCAGACTGCTATATTCAGCTGCCTACTTGATGTCCCAAGTTGAATGTCTCCTAGGCTTCTCAAAGTTAATATTTTAAAACGATTTTTAAAAAACTCTGCCTTCCAAAACTGTTCTATTTACCAGTCTGCCCTATAACATTAAATAAGACCTTCATCATGGCAACAACTTTTGAATTATTCTTGATATCTGTCTTCCCCCAGAAGCTATTCCTTCAAGTCCTATTAATCAGACCCTCCAAAATATGTCTCAGATGGATCCAATGTTCATTTTATTCCTAAATACCATTGACTTTGTACATTCCACCTAGTTTTCTGAATTAGTCATCTTGCTAGAACATCAGCTTTTTAAGGGCAGGGAGTTGATGAGTTTGGATTCTTGTCATTCTTCAAGTGATAGATCCGTACCTGGCTCACAGTAGGTATGTGGAATGAATGGGTTGATTGGGGTGTCCTGGAGGAGGGTCTTCTATAATGAGTGATAAATGGTACCTTGATAATGATGTCTGCCACAGCAGTGGTTGGAAGGTTTGCTGGCAAATCCTATACTTATTGACTCTGATATTATTTGTGGTAAATTCAAGTGACCTTTTTAAATGAAATCTTTCTGGAACTCTGACACTATGATAAGTTTTGGTAGAAAGAGTCATCATGATTTAGATCAAAACAGTGTTGCAAGTACCATGTGTATATATTTCTTTAATTCTAAGTATATGTTATCCAACTATGAAATTGCCTGTATTCTAATAGTAATAAAATAAAATGGTATTCTGATTTTAATCCTTTGTTTCTGAAGTCAGAATAGATAATGGACACATACAGCATTTTTTTTTCTTTTTTCTATAAAAGTATCAATGAAAGCTTTAATGATTATCCTGAATCCTGCTATTTAAAACTGTTCTCAGATTTGGGATGTAATAATTTTGAATCAAGAAGAGTACTTTATACTACTGTATTTAATGAGTATATAGTTTCTTATTCATTAAGTTTAAAATTAACTAAAGTTCTTCAGCTATGCCAGTTTTAGAGTTTGGGTTTAGAGCTAATTTAAAAACATTCAGCTTGGTTTAACTGATATAAATTGTAAAAATTGAGACTTATAAAAAATGTACATATCTTCAGTAATTTCTGAAACCAAATGGAGTTTTGAATTATAATTTACTTCATAAGACTGATTCATATGGTAGTATGGCCACTGAGCTTTATAAGTATCAGTTAGTTTCTATGATACCATTTTCAAACATTAAATTGTAGAAGATAGAATTCATAATTCCATTTATTATAGATAATTTTGAAGTAGAAACAAAGTAAGCCACATTTTTTATTTTTAGTTGTTTTTAAAGTTGTTTTAGGGGCACCTGGGTGGCTCCGTTGGTTAAGCGACTGCCTTCGGCTCAGGTCATGATCCCAGGATCGAGCCCCATATCGGGCTCCCTGCTCGGTGGGAGGCCTGCTTCTCCCTCTCTCACTCACCCTGCTTGTGCTCCCTCTCTGCCTGTGTTTCTCTCAGTCAAATAAATAAAATTAAAAGAAAAAAGAATAAAAAAAATAAAGTTGTTTTATTTTTTTTTTTTAAGTTGTTTTAGTTACTTGAGAGAGAGAGAGAGAGAGAGAGAGAGAGACCACAGAAGCAAAGACGGGGAGGACCAGAGGGAAGTCTCAAGCAGACTCTCCTCTGATTGTGGAGCCTGAAAATTCAGGGCTTGGTCCCAACACCCTGAGATTACAACCTGAGCCAAAATCAGGAGTCTGAGGATGCCTGGATGGCCCAGGCCTTAAGTGTCTGCCTTCGGCTCAGGTCATGATCCTGGGCCCCAGAATCGAACCTTGCATCGGGCTCCCTGCACGGCGGGAAGCCTTCTCCTTCTCCCACTCCTCCCGCTTGTGTTCCCTCTCTAGCTGTGTTTCTCTCTGTCCAATAAATAAATAAAATCTTGAAAAAAAAAAATAAGAGTCTGAGTTTTAACCAATGGACCCACCTGGGTACTGCTAACCTATGAGTTTTGAATGTCAGAACAATTTTGCTTTGCTATATATCTTGAAAATATTTTATGAGTAGTACTATGGTTATATGTGATTATTATCATATTTTGGTGAATTTTTAGGATTTGACCATTTAAATTTGTTATCTTTCCCACAAATAGGACTATATTTTTTTATGGAGGTTGTAGTCCATAAAATTAATATTGAATGTTTGACTTTGCCATTTATTTATTTTCTTTCATGATTGAAATATTTTTCATCATTTCAAAGGAGTCCATGCTCACTAATAAGAAGGAAAAATAGCAGCAAATGTAGAGAGTAAAAAGTAGAGGTCCCTTTGTAATCCTTGCTAAAATTTCAACTCGGGCACTTTATGAGTTCTTCATAAACATCTTATGTTTTCCACGTTGGTATATTTCTTGATGAGTGTATATGTGCCCATTTTCAATGTGAAAATAGGTTGGTTCAGGTTTCTATAGAACTTATTTTGTGGGTATTCTATTGTCTGTATACTAATTCTAAAACATGAGTTAATTTTATTCCTTCTCACCATCTCCTGTGATCAATGTATAATCTACATGTTTATCTCTCACCTGCATAGCTGTTTTAGCCTCAGTTTTCCACTTTCTCTGTTGTTCCCTGACAGTCGATTCTCTATAAAAGAGCCTGTGAAATCATCCCAAAAGGTAAAATAAATCTTATCACTTCCATACATATAGCTTTCAAATTAGGAATAGGTAAGTCGGGGAATAAGAAGAAATAGCTAGTTATTTTGGAGCATCCAAATTAAAGTTATCATATTAATCTTCATTCTGTAAGTTTTATCTATTAGTAGTCACTTTTATAGTCATCATCATTACAAAATCTTAAAGATTTCATATCTTTATAAATCTCACATATCTTTAAGATCTCAAAATAACAGTTTTTAATATTAGACTATGTCAGATATTTCTAGGAATATTTCAGGATTCAATTAAAATCCTTAAGAACACTGGACCATTTAATATTCCTTTCCATGTTTACCCAACCAAGAGTATTGCTTGTGTATTATAGATTTCCTTTTGCAGGCTATTCCTTATTTTTTTTTTTTTTAAGATTTTATTTATTTATTTGACAGAGAGAAACACAGCTAGAGAGGGAACGCAAGCAGGGAGAGTGTTAGAGGGAAAAGCAGGCTTCCTGCCGAGCAGGGAGCCCGATGTGGGGCTGGATCCTGGATCTCCGGGATCATGACCTGAGCCGAAGATAGTCGCTTAACCAACTGAGCCACCCAGGCGCCCCTTTGCAGGCTATTCTTATGTCTAAACTGTTGTCTTATATGTCTGTCAGCAGTTTATATATTGTAAAATGTTAAGAATCTTTCTTGGGTCATCTATTTATTTATTTATTTTTAAAGATTTTATTTATTTATTTGAGAGAGAGAAACACAGCTAGAGAGTGAACACAAGCAGGGGGAGTGAGAGAGGGAGAAGCAGGCTTCTGGCTGAGCACAGAACCTGAAGTGGGGCTTGATCCCGGGACTCCAGGATCATGACCTGAGCTGAAGGTGGTCGCTTAACCAACTGAACCACCCAGGCGCCCCTTGGGTCATTTATTTTTAAAGAGACTGTAAAACGTTTACAGAATATAGGATATATTGTTTGCTAGATCAAAAAAATTCAATCCTAGGCAAGATTAGATGGGAGTAAAGTTCAAGAAGTATTTGAAAATATTCTTAATTACATTTATAATATTCTCATATGAAAAAAATGCACTTTGTATCAACTTTAAACATGGATAGGGATCATACCAGATTCATAGTACTTGTTCTTCTTTATGAGTGCCTCAATTTTTTTTTTTTTGAAGATTTTATTTATTTGGCAGAGAGAGAGAGAGAGAGCATGAGCAGGGAGAGTGGAGCCAGGCAGAGGGAGAGGGAGAAGCAGTCTCTCAGTTAAGCAGGAAGCCCGATGGTCCCTGGGAGCCAAGGACCCTGGGATCATGACCTGAGCTGAAGCAGACACTTAAGTGCCTGAGCCACCCAGGTGCCCCTGAGTGCATCAGTTTTAATAAGAACAAGATAACTGAGTGTTGTGTCCATATGTGTCTTGTGTTTGCATTCATTCATGTCCATTTGCTTTTCTGGTAATAAATATGTAAACTTATATTCCAAGGTTTTCCATGTATAATGATAAATATACATACTGTTTTAATAATTGGATGTTGGTGGTAAGTCAGTTAAGTGAGAGAGCTACAGCTATTTTTTTTAGGAACTTATATAATAGATAGTCTGTCAGATTGAGACAAAATGAGAGAATGTGTCTCATTTTATGAACATTTTCATCCTTTCTAGTCCTAGTGTGTTTTCTTGTCTCTACTCATCACCTTTCTTGTGTCTCTATTCTAAAGTGACTTTTCATCTTATTTTTCTTAAAATACAAAACAAAAAAATCCAGCCTCTCAATTTTATATGTTCTAGCATAGCTAAAAATATGTGGAAAAAAGTAAATTAGTTCCTAATACAAGACATATGTAAATTAAGGAAAGAAAATATACATAAATGTGAACCTGTGTAATAAATGCTTTTTTATAAATTTGGAATTTATTTTAAAAATTAAATTAGTATTTAAATGTTTAGAGACCTGGGGTACTCTTAATAACTTCATTAGTATGAAAGGACAAAAACAATTAATTTCATTTTACGTGTAATCAAGAGTAAGATGATGGGTACTGAGTTAAGTTTATGTTTCGAAAGTGAGTTGCTCTTGTATAATTTAATACTTTTATCAATAGTGATTAGTAGATCCTCTTTAACTTCTTGGTCTTAGTAGCCTTACAATTTATGTTTGTATTTTGGAAGAATTAAAGGTGACAACTCTAAATCATTTTTTGCTTCTCTTTAAAATATTTCCAAATTTTACTTATATAAGTCTATGGACATGGAATTTGATCAACACCCCACCCTAAAAAGACCATGATCAGTGTCCAAGATCACTTCTCATATGGACCTATTCTGATTCTTATATGTTCATTTCCTTATGCAGTCCATGAACCAGTTACTGAGGACACTCTGTTCTGTGTTCATACTTGTGATGCACATATAGTTGGGATAGAGCCCCTGCATCAGGCTCTTCTTTCAATGAGTGCATAGTTCAGCTGATCATGGTTGATTTGGGAAGAGTGACTTATAAATAGTTATCAGAAAATATAATAAGTTCCTTTAAACTTTCTAAGTACATACTTATAAAACAGTATGTACAAGGGATATTGCTGAAAAACTGAGGAGAACAATGAACTCTCCTTTGCAAAGGGGCAATTTGTAGGGGATAATAAGACCTAGCTTTGGTGGCTGTTCATTCCAAATAGAGAGAATATGTTCTAAGGCACAGCGGGGTAAAGCAATATCATGTTTCCCAAAGTTAAAATATAGAAATAGAACATTTGCTCTGTAACTGTTGAGGTCTTTTTTTTTTTTTGAAAACTCTAGTGGTAAGATATATAGATGAGAAAATTAATACCGCCTATGAAATACAGGTCGGGATCCACAGCCATTGTCCATCTATAGAGACTGTTAGAAAGAAGTATTTAAATATGTAATACTTTGCATTGAAGAGAGAGATATAGGCTGGAGACAGGGATTGATTAGTGTATATAGATATTAGAAAAAAATGTGTGATTGCATAAAATTTCAAGGATCCTTGAGCTTGGCAGATCTTTAGCACTTATCAACTTTGTTTCTCTCTCTCTCCCTCTCTCTTTTTTTGTACTTTATATTCCAACACTTATTTATTTCATAGCTAAAGTCTGTACTTATTAATACTCTTTACCTAAGTCACCCATTCTCTTAAGCCCCCTCTTGTTCATTTCTTCTTAATCTATAAATATCTGAAATCACAAGTAATACTGGACCAAATAATTTTGACAGGAATATAAAAATCAGAAGATGTTTTTTTAAAAATATTGTTATATGTGAATATAGAAACATCATGGTAGAAGTAAAGAAAGTAATGGCCAGTACATCACTGATCCCAAACTAAAATTTTGGTATGTTATAATTAAGGGATTTTCAAGGATTTGAAAAGATGAGCATGTTCTCATAAAAAACATGCAAGATACTGAATGTTTTAAAAAATGGGACATATTTAAAGTGTGAAGACATCCTAAAAAATATCCATTTCCTCTCTGTGATTGCTAAGTTTATTCAATATTAGTCTCTAATATAGCATAATGTTATTGGCTGTAAAGCTGTAAGTGTTTTCCTGTGACAGGTAATAAATTTGATAGCTTCTTTTTCCTGTACCCTAACCTACTCATCTCATCAGACATGTTGTCTTATCTATTAAATTGATAACTGTTTTATATGTGTGCTTTCCTATTGCCACTGCTATTTGAGCTTACTGAAATCTGTTACCTTCTAATTCTTCTAAATTTTCTCTTCTACTTTAAAAAAAGATTTTATTTATTTATTTGTCAGAGAGAGAGAGCGAGAGAGAGAGAGAGAGAGAGAGAGAGAGCATGAGTGCACACGCAGGGGCAGTGGTGGGCAGAGGGAGAAGCAGGCTCCTCCCTGAGCAAGGAGCCTGATGCAGGGGCTCTATGCCAGGACCCTGGGATCATGATCTGAGCCAAAGGCAGATGCTAAAGCGACTGAGCCACCCAGGTTTCCCTCTCTTCCACTTTTAAACTGCATGCTGGTCTCAGAATCTTCTTTGTAAAATACCACTTTCATCATATCATTCTTCTCAGAAATAATTGAATTATTTAATGGATGCAGATAAAAATCCACCAACAAGTTTATTTTCAAACAGACCTCTTTTGGTACAGGCTCCCCCACCTAAGAGGGACCACCTCAGACAAGCTTGTTCCAGACAAAGTTCGGGCTCTTTTTCTTGCCTGGAACTCTCGACATCCTCCTCCCTCCCTTGCTAACACTTGCCCTCGTTCAGTGTCCACCTCATATCCCACTTTCCGCCACTGGATATTAGTGACACTTTTCTTGGAATTCTTGTGACACGCACCTATATATGGAACATAATTGTTGATATTGTTAACAGATTTCCAAGGTTGACTTCTTAGGCCTATGTAACTTCTTTTCCCTAGCTACCGGGAAAACTCCACAGGGACTGGCAACATATTTTGTATTTCTCGAAAGTCCTTATACTCAACATTGTGTTACCCGTTGATTTTCTGCAAGCATTTTTTGATGGAATGATAAGGCTAATGTGCTCCCAGTGAGGTGATGAATGTGAATATTACAGAGTGGAAAGAAGTTATGAATATTTTAATATCCCTTTTAAGAATTTGCATGCTAAAATGCATATAAAATATAAAGCTGTTTGTAGGTATTGGAATCACTCTGTCACTTTCACATTAATCTATTTGATTTCCCTCATAGTACTAAGTATTATCAGAAAGGAGTCTATTTTTCTGTCTGTCTATCTATCTCTCTATTATGTCGCATTTTTGTTTTTCTGATATATATGTTAGGCTCCATAGCACACTTGTTTGTTTTCATAACTATGTCCTTAGCATCAGCATGGTACCTGGAACTTAATAAGTATTAGTTGAATTAATTAATTAATAAGCAAAACCATGTCATGTTAATACCCCAAGATGGGGCCTACAGCTTATGTTACTTTCAATCACAGGGTTTTAAATTAAAGGAATGCTCCTGAGCTAAAAACTCCATAGCAAAATCAAAGTACTTGTGAAAATATCAGTATTTTCTAATACTCTGTTCAATTAAAATTTCTGATCTGGAATACATCCGATAAGCAAGTTTCTCTGTAAGTCTGTATGACATGTATTGACTGCGAGGTCACTATACTTAGAAATTATTGAAAGAATAAAATAGACCTTAGGAGGTTGAAAGACAGTGTTTGATATGAGCCACGATGCATTCTTAATGTACACTTCTGTCAAGATCTAGTCTCAAGTGAAGTTTGAGAGTGACCCTTACAAATCAGAGGTGACATTTTTCTTGCTAAGGAAGCATATAAATATATGGGGTAAATTTTTATTTTAAACAGCTTTCTTGTTTATCTTGAAAAAAATGACCCTCAAAAGTATACATTTCAGAAAAATGTTCTACGTTTACCATTTCTCCTACACTCATCCTTTACCTTTGACCCCTTTTCTTATTTTGTTACCTGTTACCCTTGTACAACATATGTGGATATACACACGCAGACGTACACACACATTTAATATGTCCGTCTATCAGGCAGTAAAATTATTGCCATCAGCTATTCCCATCCATGATGTATCTGTCCTTTATTTTTCTTTTTAACATAAAGTCTATGGTTCTTGAACTTAGATTTTTTTTTCATACTTCATTTGTAAACTGACAAAGTTTAGAAGAAGGACTTAGTAATTGGGCTGCTCAAGTCATGTCACAGGTGCTCCAAGCCTATGTATAAAACACCATCTGTTGTCTCATAGGACATCTCAATTTTGTCAGCCTTGTTCAGTAGTTTCCTTATAGTTTTTGAGTAGCTTTTCTTAAGAGAGTATGATGAGAATGATTTTATAAGAGGCTGACAACTTTGATGGTAGAAGTTGAATTACTGTTTGAAATGTTTGAGATTGAAATACATACAATGTAACACAGTATATTGTTGACATGTGATGTTCTCATTTCTCCTGTCATGATTTGTATTGTGCTACATTATCACAATTCTCATTGTTCCTTGCCTTTTTCTTTTCCTTTTCCTAATATTAGTGGAGATAATGTTGATGAGGAGGACAGCAAAAGAAACAATACCACTGATAATAGGATTATAGTTGAATTAGGTCACATGCTGTTTAATTTAAACATGCATTTGACCGTCACAACATTCATGTAAGTAAGCAGCAGAACCAGTGGCTGAATTCAGATCTCTGAGTGATTTCCTACAATTTATTCTTTTCCTGCTATTCTGCTTCTTCTTCTTTTTTTTTTTTTTTTAAGATTTTATTTATTACAGAGAGAGAGAGAGCGAGCGAGCATCGGGGGGCAGAATTAGAGGTAGAAGCTGACTTCCTCCTCAGCTTCCTAGGACTCTATCCCAGGACCCTGGGATTCCAACTTGAGCCAAAGCAGATGCTTAACTGACTGAGCCATCCAGGCACCCACCTGCTATTCCTCTTCTTTTTATACTTCATGTCTCTTGCTAAACTGATCCATTCTTGCTCTATCAATTTTAATTTCTCTACAGATAATTAAATTTTAAAAAATTATTTAAATAAAATTTAATTAACATATACTGTATTATTAGTTTCAGAGGTAGAATTTAGTGATTCATCATTTGCATACAATACCCAGTGCTCATTAATTCCAGTTACCCCTCCTAATTACTTCCCTCCTATTGCTTATCACCCAGTTACCCTATCCCCACACCCAACTCCCCTCCAGCAACCCTTAGTTTGTCTCTTATGATTTGCCTCCCTCTCTGTTTTTGTCTTATTTTTTCTTTCCCTTCCCTTATGTTCATTTGTTTTGTTTCTTAAATTTGACATATGAGTGAAATCATGGCATTTGTCTTTCTCTGACTGACTTATTTTGTTTAGCATAATACCGTCTAGTTCCATCTATGTTATTGCAAATGATAAGATTTCATTTTTGATGGCTGACTAATATTCCATTGTGCGGATGTCTTCTTTATCCATTCATGTGTCGATGGACATCTGGGCTTTTTCCATATTTGGCTATTGTGGACATTTCTGCTATAAACTTTGGGGTGCAAGTGCCCCTTCCAATCACTGTCTTTGTATCCTTGGGATAAATACCTAGTAGTGCAGTTGTTGGGTCATAGGGTAGCTCTATTTTTAACTTTTTGAGGAACCTCCATCCTGTTTTCCAGAGTGGCTGCACCAGTTTGCATTCCTACCAGCAGTGTAAGAGGGTTCTCTTTTCTCCATATCCTTGCCAACAGCTGTCGTTTTCTCTTTGCTGATAATTCTTAAATTGATATCTGTGATCCCATCCCTCTCCTCTGACTTCCATTCTGTATCTCCAAATGCCTGATCAATGCCTATGCCTGAAAATACCCTAGAAATTTTGCTGCCTTCCTACCAATATTTACCTTATATTCTTTTTAGTTAATATTCTCATTATCCTCTTAAAATATCTGGACTTACAACATTCCTTTTTTCTCTATTTTCTCTTTCAATTGCTGTCTACAAACAGGAGGCACATGATGTTGATTTTTATCCTGTTTCCTGGTTTCCTTTACTTTTCTATATCTAAAGCATCCCTCAGATACACAAAATTCTTTTATGTAGTATTACTATTTAGCATGTTCTAAAGCCTGCAAATAGACCTCCATATTATTCTTACATGTTACTGCTAAATAATCTTTCTGAAATTATTGTAAAAATTCTTTTTATACTCTAACAATCTTCATTGCCTACATGTTTTACAAAAATAATTATAAAGCACGCTTGCCATCTTGGTATTCACTGTCACCATAATGCATGCCAGCAAGTATTGGTTACATTCAGAAATCTCCTTCAGCAATCATAAACTGAAATCAGCTAGACAACTTGTCATTACTTTTTATTATGTCAAAGTACTTGCTCATGGCTTTTTATCTCCCTCGAATGTCCTCTCACCCCTACCAGTCTTACTGACTGCCTTTCTGAATTCAACCTGTCCCTCATTGTGTTTAGATAGCTTTTCTCAATAGAAAATAATCTCTTCCATGAATGAATGGACCATAGTTGATTCAGCTTTCTCTTTCCCATTGTAGATGTTCAATAAATACTTACTGATTTGAAAAAGCTTCATCTAATTTCTAATCTTGGCTACTAAATTATAATCTTAAAGCTCTTAGTTCATATGAAGTACTATATTTGCTGGAATCATCTTGATTCTGATTCTGATTATACTGGTTGAATATGCTTTTTCTATAGTTACCACTTTTGCCTAGTGTGGTTCAAGCTGTTGTTCATAATACTCTTGTTTAAAAATTGAGAACATTTTTTGTTACTCAGTGAAAATTATGAATAATAGATTCAACTAAGGCTATAATTTGAATTCGAGGAATCAGATAGCTGTATTCATTAAAACTATAAGTACTTTATTTTAAATCAAATATTACTCAATTTAGTAAAACATACTAATGCAATTATTTTGAGTTTGAGAAAACATTTGGAGCACATAGTATGCATAATATATTGCATGCCTGAGAGGTAAATAAGACCCCCTGGCTATACTTAAAGTAGAACCTCAGACATGAACAAACAAAAATACTTTGGTGGTAACTATAAAGTCAGTTTAAATTCAACATTTGGGAAATAAATGTGTTGGTTATTTTTTATGGGAAAGTTATACCTGAGTTGCATCTTAAAGCATAAATTTGGGTATAGGAAAGATATTACAAGTAAAGAGCAGAGTGTTAGATGAATTTTGGAGGAATGACTTTGGGTTGTGCTGGCGAAGAGTGGGTGCAGGCTGGAGTATCAGATGCATGGGAGAAAGTGATGAGAGGTCAGGCTTAAAAGTAGTCTGGAATAGGAAAAAGAGAGCCATTTTAGCAGAGAGATGACATAATCATATTTATGGCACTGTAAATCTTAGAATAGAGAGGCACAACTGGCAGGGAAATCACTGAGGGAACCATATTCAATAACCTAGGAGAGAAGATTGTGCTTGGAGACATGGAGGGAATAATAATGGAGGGAGACATGTGTGAGAAGGAAAAGAAAATCATACTTAATTGAATGTGGGTTTAAAAGAAAGAGTGACTTAGATATTTAGCTCAAACACTAGGTGGCTGATAATGCTAATTTAATAAAGAAAGCAGGAGATGGGCGCCTGGGTGGCACTGATAGTTAAGGGGCTGATTCTTGGTTTTGTCTCAGGTCTTGATCATCAGGGTCATTAAGATTGAGCCCTGTGCCCGGCTCCATGCTGAACTTAAGACTTGATCTTCCCCTGCCCAACCCCCTCTCTAAAATAAGTAAGTAAGTAAGTAAAGATTGATTTATTGATTTATTTGTTTGTTTATTTATTTGGCTTTAAAGATTTTATTTATTTATTTGACAGAGAGAGAGAGAGCACAAGCAGGGGGAGCAGTAGAGGGAAAGGGAGAAGTAGGCTCTCCGATGAGCAGGGAGCCCGATGCAGGACTTGATCCCAGGATCCTTCAATCATGACCGAAGCCAAAGGCAGATGCTTAACCGACTGAGCCACCAAATGCCCCATAAATAAATCTTTAGAAAAATGAAGGAAGCAGGAGAGTTTGGGAGAGGGAACAAGCATAATGAATTTTTCTTACGTTTATTAAATTCTTATGTTTATATCTAGGTTCCGTGAAGTCAAAACACGATTCTTCATCTCAATAATTTATACTTAACAAACACAACATAGCCATCTCTTTCAGCTCTCCCATCCCAAGCATGGACATTTTTTGTTTGTTTGCTTTTTTAATGACTAGAAAGAGAGGAAATGTAGAAGATTCTTGTTCAAGATGCTCACTGCGGTGGGACAGTTTTTTATTTACTTCATTTTAGTCCTAAATTATGTTTAATATAATGTGTCTTGAAAAGATAAAATGGACTGACTGTATAGCATTTTTGAAAGGAAGTTAAAAGACTCAGATACAAAACCATTTTGTTCTAAAGCTAGTGTACTGGTTCTGACCCTTTTCTTGCCAAATTCAGCCAGTTTTTTATCAATGAAGTCATGGCTTTCTCAACTAAAGGCCACTTCATCTTTGTTTTCTGCAACACAGTCTGTTTACCAGCAAATGAAGTAATTTTCCAAGTCCCATTGCAGCATACACAGCTACATTCTCTATTTTTAAATGTTAAATGAGGATTTACAGGAACTCATGCTTTAAACAATATTTCAGTACTTGCTTTTTAATCTTTTTTTTTTTAATTAAAGGATTTTATTTATTTGACAGAGAGAAGATAGCCAGAGAGGGAACACAAGCAGGGGAGTGAGAGAGGGAGAAGCAGGCTTCCTGCCAAGCAGGGAGCCCCGTGTGGGACTCGATCCTGGGTCTCCGGGATCATGACCTGAGCAGTCGCTTAACCAACTGAGCCACCCAGGCGCCCTGTTTTTTAATCTTAAAATTTAATGGATTTGTTTCTTTCAAAGCAATTGGAGTCTTGTTATTTTATCATTAAAAAAGACATTATTATCGCCACTCATTTTTATGTTTATTATCTAAGAAACCATTAAAAATGTCCAAATAAAGTTAGCATATAAAATAGCCAACATTTAATTTCTTTTTATATTTCTTTAAATTGGAAGATATTACTGATTATATGTTATGTACACTTGTAATCATGGTTGTCCTTTACTCTAGGCTGGTGGTATGGGAGTAATATACAAATTTTTAATACATTTTGACTCTATAGTCTCTCTATTCCTCCTGTACTCTGTTTCTATATATGAAAATCATGTCAGTTTTTCAAAGGAAGAATAGGATGGAGATAAGCCATAACTAAGTTCAAATTCCAAACTTTTTATTGTTATTCAGTGAGAGTGATGGTGGGTTCAGGGATAAATTCCACCTTAAGTTATCTGAGATTTATATGAAAATCTCATTAACTCACTAACACAAGATTTAGATGGTTTCATTTCTGGTGGGTATCACTTCAAATAACTACAAATATATTTGATTCTGATGCCTAAATCAGTGTGTGCTATTAGATGAAAAATAATGAGAGAAATTCATGTTATATAGTATTAGCCAAGAGATTATATTTGCTGGCATAAAAAGGCACTCCTTGTTCACAGTACCAATCAGTCTTACACATTTAATATCAAACATTTTCTAGCATGCAAAATCATCCTGTTTATGAGCGTGTATTTGTATTGTTCCCCACTTGATGTATTAGTTTAATGTGATTAATTCCTTCAGATGAGCAGCTTTTAGATGTATTGGGTCTTTGTCTATAGTCATAGACCTTTGATACCATCCTCCCAGCCTGTCACTTCTTGAATTTCTGGCTTTGTCTCCTTGTTCAGACTCTTGATTGGCCAATGGTACCTCTTCCAACCCCAACAGACACCAGATTCGATGAAAGGTGTTTGCCTTGTTATCTGGACCCTGCTTCTGACCTGAGTTCACTTCACTTCAACCTGCATTTTGTTCACTCACTCCAGTTAGTGTATGCCCAGACCTTTGATGTTTATCTTTCCTAATTTTCTAATACATTCTAGCGAGTTTGTTCTTGGGACTAGCCCTTAACTTTTTGGGGATTCTTGCATTCTTTATATCATTTACTTTTGTCATTCGATTTATCTTATAGCTATCCCTTTGTATCCTTGTAGTATTCATGTATTGTCAGTCTGTATATGGTGGTTATAAACTAGTGATGAACCAGGTTTTATCATTTTCTTTCCCTGTGTAATCCCTGGATTCTGACAGCAAACGTTTTTGATTAGGTTTCTTGAACCTGAGAGATAAGATTGAGAACTGACAAATTATTAAGACCTGATACTTCCATGTGGGGTTTCCTCTCATGTTTTAGGTTCTGGATCTTGGAAGGAAATCTAGGCTCTGGCCCGCCATGCTTGATGCTGGCAGAGCTGCCCATAGGCGAAGATGTATTCTGCATGTCCTCTCTGGGATAGTTGGAGGGAATACAGATGAACGCAAGGAAAGTCAGAGCAGATTTATTGCCTATATAGGCAGGAGCAATCTTGTTTTTGTTAACCCCCTGGAATTTTGCTCAGTGACATGCATGGAGCTGCAATATGTATTGGGTGAAATCACTAATGGGGTGCTGATACAGTCTTCCTCTGCTTCTTTCTCAGTTATCAACAGCCAGGTGTGGATTTAACTTCTTGTAGACCTAGGGTAGAACAACAACAACAACAAAATATATTTGCTAGCAAATTATTTGCTATTTTAAAACTAAAAGAAAATAACCTATTAAGGAGAAGTGGACATAGAAACAGTAATGAGATAAAATACTTGGGGAAGTAATTCTTAGTAGACAGTTGGTAACAGCGAGCCTGTCAGGGAAATTTGGGGCAAGTTATTTTACCTCTCTGTGCCTCAGTTTCTGTTTTTATTTGTGGAATGAAGACCTTCAGAGTACTTCATAGATTCTTGTGAGGTTTGAATGACAAATGTGTCTACAGTGCTTGGCACTTCTCAGCATATGAATCATTTGATCAGCGTTTTACATTACATCCTGTAGCCTTCAGGTAATTTGGGTGAAACTTGATTCAAACATATATAATTAAGTGTCTTAAAGGACAAAAATGGCAGTGGAGATTGATTATAGGGAAGTTGAAACTGGGCAGTACATCTCTTTTGCTAAATCTTGGGTGTATTTGGGGTTTATGAGCTAACTGATCACATAATAAATTGTTCACTTTGTCACTTAGTTTTTTTAAATTGGAGTTAGATTTTTAGCTCATCTTGATAAATATGTAGTAAGAAACCTTAATAAATCACTTTGAGAATTTTGAGTGATATTGTTTGAATATTTCAGACCAGAAAATAATGTACATGTAGGGAAAAAATAATCTGCTTTTCAAGTCTTTTGGAGTTTTGACCATAAGTATGTGTAGTCTCTAGAATATATAATTTCCTAAGAATAATGGAATATGGATGGATATGTTGCCTGTACTTTCCCTAAAATGAAACAGAAAACAAGGATTTGAAAGTTTACAGAATAATATTATTTTTTAGAAAGATTTTATTTATATGACAGAGAAAGAGAGAGAGAGAGCACAAGTAGGGGGAGCAGCAGAGGGAGTGGGGAAAGCAGGCTCTCTGCTGAGCAGGGATCCTGGTACAGGGCTAGATCCCAGTACCCTGGCATCATGACCTGAGCCAAAGGCAGATGCTTAACTGACAGAGACACCCAGGTCCCCCTAGAATAATGCTACTTTTGAGCTTTTCTCTTTTTCTCTACTGGTATTCTATTTGATTTTTCTCATAATAGTATAATTTCAAAGTCTATAAACAAAATATTTAACCACATGATATTTTTGGACATTTTCATGTGCATTGCTTTCTAATATTTACAAGGTTGTCATGTATAGATGTGAAAGTTGTTTACTGTACAAGTCAAGGAAACAATGATGCCTGAAACCCAGACTCTGCTTTCACTTCCCAAGGCATGCACTTTAACATGGGGGATGAGTGTGCATGGATAGAGAGTCTCTTTTCAATAAATTTGCATAAAGTTAACCTACAGGCTAATAGTAGCTCTAAATAACTGGGTCTGACATTCATCCAATGTAAAAGTGACAATAAGTCTTAGATAATAGAAGTAAATTCTCTATCACAGATGTGTTATGTCCTAGAGTTATTCAATGGTAGTTATAATTATTCTACAGAAGTACTTTTACAGGGCACCTGGGTGGCTCAGTGGGTTAAAGCCTCTGCCTTCAATTCAGGTCATGATCTCAGGGTCCAGGAATCGAGGCCCACATGGACTCTCTGCTCAGCAGGGAGCCCGCTTACTCCTCTCTCTCTGCCTGCCTCTCTGCCTACTTGTGATCTCTCTCTCTGTCAAATAAATAAATAAAATCTTTGAAAAAAACAAAAAAAGAAATACTTTTACAAAAGAGTACTGCCCACCCTCAGAGTCATCTTTTAATTTTTCAGAATAAATTCTTCCTACACATTTCATTATTCTCTTTTTATTAAACAAATAATGATGGACTGTGCAATTTTAATCATGACTGGAATTCATTATTGTAACTTAAACCTAGATTTGAAGGCTAAGATCACCTTATTTCTCTATACTGCTTTAGATTAATAAGACATTCAAACAATTAATGATAAAGGTCTGGGTAGAATGTTAAAAGAAAACGTCAGATAATAAGGGATTACTGAGTGATGTATTTGTAGGAAGTAGAAATCATTTATATATGGTTGCTTTATATATGAGAGAAGCAGAGTGTATTTAGTTATATGAAAAATATGAAGGAATGATTTTTTAAGTTCAGACTTTCTAGAAGCTGTAGCAGTCCCATAGCTTCCTTTACCCTATTTGAAAATATATTGATATTCCAACCATTTTATATACCATTTCTGGAATTCTTATTCTGACTCAGTACTTGGTGGTTTGTATTTACTTTGTGCCTTAGTTTCCTAAAATTAAAACAAGGGTGATAATTATGGGTACCATATATATTTCTGTGAGGCTTAAATATCATAAGACATATAAAGAAATAAGAACAATGCTGGTCAAATGTGAACTATTATATTTGTTTTTATAAATATTTTTAATTATTTCTTTCATGGCTATTTAGTCTTTCATCTCTAAATTCAGATCAGTGCTTATTTTAATACTTTATTTCAATTTCCCATAGTAATATGAGAGTAATATGTACATTTTTCAATTTTAGTGTTATATTCAATTTAATGTTAATTTGGGAGTTTTGAGAGTTTTAGATAACAAATGGATTAACATGTAACAAGAAATTGCCCCAGAAATTCATTCTTTCAAGGGAAATTATGGCATTATCATTACCTTCACCATCATCAATTAGTAATTTATAATGATGTATATTCTACCAGTGCAGGACTGTTTTTTGGTCTTATATTTTCAGGTATTTTGTAAAGCTATATCAAAATTAGTATTTTTAGAATAAATAGTAGCTAATTATTTGATTTAATCAATTAAAAAGTTATCTGAAATTACATTATAGCCTATTAAAAAGATAAATAGTCTATTCAGTGCAACCTTTGATTAAGTATATGCCACATATTCCACAGGTAAAACTGCAGACATAAGTTTATTTTTACATTTAAGCTATTACTTTTCTTCCTAAGCCCAACAGACTTATTACTGACTAAAGCTATAAAAATAAAAATCTAAATAAGGTAACTGTTAATTATTTCAGAGTAGTAGAATATCACATTGCTTTTTCTAACACACATCCCTACAAAGCACTGTTGTTTCCTTTTTCTTGTAATACTCTACATTTTTCAATATAATTATTAAGTATATTGGGGGGTTGCCATGGACTAGTACTAATTATATTCAGTGAAGGTGTTGAATATGAACATTTTGCTTTTGGTTGGTTTCCAGAGTCCTTATTTAGTCAGCTAAAGATTAGGTAACCCCCCAAAATTTAAATAAAGAAATACATGGTCTTATTCTCTAGATGGTGGTAATTTGTAATGTGAGTAAGGAACTAAAGCCAAGTAAGATAATGTTACATACAACAGAATGTTACGAAAAACAAACAAACAAACAAACATACAAAACAGAGTATTAAGTTCATAGTCCATACTAGGCATCTAAGAAATTGTATGATTTGGGGTAAAACATATGACTTTTTTGGGTCTACTTATTCTTTGAATAAATAATTTTCTAGTTTACATACAGTCCATTTACATGTAATACAATTATGTATATATTTTGGTATAAGATATTTTTCAATGATTTCTATTTTTCCTTACTGTTTTTTGTTCTCTCAGCTTGTTTTAAATGCATTTATTATTGAAATCTAGGTTTAATAAAGTGATCTGGTGAAAAAAATGTGTTACCAAAAGATGTACTTATGGAGTTGTACCATTATAATAGTGTAAAAGTTTGACAGGATCCTTTAAAATTTAATCTGGAGGGTGCCTGGGTGGCTCAGTGGGTTAAAGCCTCTGCCTTCAGCTCAGGTCATGATCTCAGGGTCCTGGAATTGAGACCCAAGTCCGGCTCTCTGCTCAGCAGGGAGCCTGCTTCCTCCTCTCTCTGCCTGCCTCTCTGCCTACTTGTGATCTGTCTCTCTCTCTCTCAAATAAATAAATAAAATCTTTAAAATTTAATCTGGAAATATAAATAGTTGAAAAGAAATTTAGTGAGAAACTTACCATTTATTGACTATCATATTCATTATCTAATTTAATAATTTAAATCTTTTTAAAGGAGTAAGTTGGGTATAAGAAAATCATTAGGGACGCCTGGGTGGCTCAGTTGGTTAAGTGACTGCCTTCGACTCAGGTCACGATCTCGGACACCTGGGGTCGAGTCCCACATCGGGCTCCCTGCTTGGCAGGAAGCCTGCTTCTCCCTCTTTCACTCCCCCTGCTTGTGTTCCCTCTCTGGCTGTGTTTCTCTCTGTCAAATAAATAAAATCTTAAAAAAAAAAAAAAATCATTAGAATAGAATAGATGGGTCAGAAGCAGACCCTAGTAGATTTTTACATGGTCTGTCTGAATGAATATATGATAAAATAGATGACTCAAATATATAAAAAGGAGATTGAGGTATTTAAGAACTGTCTAAAAACTTGTTAGATATTTCTATAAAAATGTACTTACCCTCATTCATACCCATATGACTAATAATTTATAGATGGTTTAAAGATTTAAGTATAAAAGATATAATATTTTAATAAAAAATGGGCCAAATACTACTTACTTCTGAATGGTAAAAGATTTATAAGCTTACATATAATGAAAAATATCACCAAGGATATACAAACACTGTGTTGAATGTCAATAGATTCAGCAATTTCCAGATTGATGGATAGACTGGCTCAGATACTACCAAGGTAAATAAAAGTTTACTTACCTAATAAATTAAAACCTAACCGAAAGACTCAGAGCCATTTGCTTACATGGTGGAGGAATGAGCGATATTTTCTAGTATAAATGGACATTCAAGCTTTGAGCTCAAGTTCCTCACCAAAGGAGAGAAAGGTTAAAAAAATAACATCTGATTGATTGAGGCTTACATTATTTCTTCTGGTAGCCCAAATGTAATCTTCAGACTCTCTTTCTCCATATGTATCCATAGTTTTTTGTGTTTGGAGTAGCCCAACAGATCACCTAATCTGGAAATATTCTAGACACCACATCAACTAGTTAGCAGCCCTTCTCAAACATGAATAGGCCTCAGTTTCCCAGAAATCACTGGGAAGTTATCGTAGCTAGCATACCAGCTAAAGACCTTCAATAGGCTAAGGTTAATATATACTGAACTCTGATTTTATATTATTTATTTTCAAAGCCCTTGCCTTCTGCCTATACAATAGAAGTCACTAGTAGTAATGGATGTTGTATACATTGTATACATTGTACAGATTTCCCCTCTCTAGTATTGGTTACTCCAATTGCCTGGGGTCTGGCTGCTTTAGGCTAATGGCTGAATCTATCTGCAGGAATTTATCCCAGGGAGGGAGGTGCCTTGCTCAAGGTTATATCTCTGTCCTAGGGAAGTTTTTCCCCAGTGAGTGGTCAATACTGTGGTACCCAGACCCTCTCCAGTGCCTCACTTCCATGACAATTCTAAAGAGCCATCTTGCTTTGTAGTCTCCTGGGGAATAGGCTGGGGCCTCTGTATACTTGACATAGTTCAGCCTTTTCCTCCCAGGTCTACTCCCTCACTCCGTCTTGTGTGTTGTTCCCAGGAACCCTTATGCAAATATATTTCAGACTCAGTGTCTGCTTTTCAGGGAATCTGACCTATAACACTAGTCACAGTTACGACAATATTCCAAATTTTGCAGATATTATCTCAGTTTTTGTCGCTTCCTTGAAGAGGGAAACGAACTGTTTTCCTTTTTCAACTTGTGCAGGTAATGTCTGAGACTCTTTTAGATGTACCTTGCTTGGTGTTTTAACTCGTTCTTGACATCTTATAAACTATTGACAGGGTTTTAAGGTACAAAACATGTAAATCTAATTCTGTGTTCTGATTGTAGGCACAGGTCTAATGTCCACAGTCCATTTTGAGATTTGGAGCATTTGTGGCGCGTGAAATTTCATGATGCTATCTTTAGAAATGGAATAGGCAAGTGAGACAGCTCTTATTTCACAAAATACCTTGAAGCAAAAATGTCCACATATAAAATAGTTTCACAATTTAGAGAGAATTTATTATTATTTTCCTTAGTTTTTAAATTCTGTTGTATAGATGACATAGGAGATATTCATCGTAAGTTTCCTATTAATTTTCTGATAGCTCAAACAAAGAGACATGCATACATTAGGATTTATATACTAAGCTATAATTAAGTGATAAAGACCATAAGTACTGTTGTAGTTCAAAGTCTCATAGTATGACTGGGAAGTATTTGTAGAATAGAAGAGACTAGGTCAGCAGTGAACGATTTGGGAACAGCAATGCAAGAACATTCTGAGTAAGCTCAGGTAAGATGGAGGTAGGTTGTGAAAGGTTTTGAACAATAGACTAAAGATATTGTAGGTAGTACCTACATTGATTTTGTAGTAGTAAAAGTTTAAAAGGAAAGTTTAAAAGCATTAAAGGGATAGATAATGTGAAAATATATTGCAGTTAAAAAGCAATGTGTAAGATAAATTCGTATAGGAAGAGAATGGTGGAAGGGCTATTTGGGAAGCAATTTCAATATCGGATCGAGGTCTACTAGATTATCACTATTCTCAGTCCCATTATTGAAAAAGTTTATATGTATGCTTATGTTTTAAAGCCCTTGGATTTGGATTATTTCCTATTGTCATACTACTTTTAGACAGTTGAATATTGGCCTGTTGAGTCACAGAATTATCATTTTAGTTTGTAATGGATGCCATATCGACAAAAATCATTAGTTTGCTGAAATGCATGGATTAAATCTTCTTACCTACATTGACTCTAAGTTTGTCACAGGAGAAAAATAAATTGATTTGAAAGTATTTATACATTACAAAGCCATGTTGGTTTTATCTAGTACCTCATATTTGTGCTGATAATTGAAAATTGATTTGAACCCTCAGGTACACATCAATCTGTACTTTATAATTATTGTTCACTTCTTTTATATAAAAACACAATTTACCTCTACCATACTGACTGAGGGACTTATATTAGCCTCCACTAAGTGCTTCATTTTATTTCAAAAAAACATTGTAATAGGTACTAACACTAGGAATAATAGCTAAATGTTACGTAAGTACCTGCATATACACTATATATACATGTAGATATAGTACGGATGTAGATATAGTATAGATACAAGTAAAGATAGATATTAGATGCCAATATACATATCAAAATTTCTATATATTTCTGCATTTTCTATATTTCTGCATTTTCCTGAATTACTTTCAAATTGCTGTCATTTTTCATTTGTTGATTTTGACTGAAATAGCGTGGGTAATCCAGATAGGCAGTATTTCAAAATTACACAATTTTTTTGGTATCTACATTTATATCTTACTCATTTTAGATTCTCTAAAATTCATATTTGCTCAGAACGTTCCCTATTTCCCATGTGGTTGATGGAAATGAGGAGGATCACCTTTCAAATTAACCTAAGTGTGATTCCAAACTAGACTTCAATCTTCCTCATTCCTAGTGATTTCTCATATTTGTAAATAGAATTTTTTTTTAAGATTTTATTTATTTATTTGACTTAGTGAGAGATCACAGGTAGGCAGAGAGGTAGGCAGAAATAGAAGGGGAAGCAGGCATCCCACTGAGCAGAGAGCCTGATGTGGGCCTTGATCCCAGGACCCTGAGATCATGACCTGAGCCGAAGGCAGAGCCATCCACTGAGCCACCCAAGCACCCCGTAAATAGAAGAATTTTAAGAACTATATGATTTGTGTAAGTGAAGATCATTTTATGTTGATAGAGGTTTATGAGGTAACCAAAAAGTAAAAACTTGAAGTGCAAAGTTAACAGAACTAAACATAGTCAAGTTGATGTATCATTTTATTTTTGTAAAGATTTCATTTATTTATTTATTTATTCATTTATTCATTTGAGAGTGAGAGAGAAGGAGGGAGAGAATGCAAGTCACCAGAGAGGGAGAGGGAAAGACTATGTACTGAGTACAGAACCTGGCGCGGGGCTGGATCTCATGACCCTCATATCATGACCTGAGCAGAAACCAAGAGTTGGACACTAAACCAACTGGGCCACCCAGGTGCCCCTGTATCACTTTATTTTTAAATTGGTTACAGAGAAATGACTGCTGTTATATTGAATACTGGTCAGGATTTTTCCAAAGATGTAGCAAAACTGTGGAAGATCTATGTCTATGTCATTTAGATCTATATCTATTATTATAGGTAAATATGTTTTTAGAACTCTTCTATTCATTCTATTAATATCAGTGACTATTCTCTGTTGTATCCATATAGTGAATTAGAGTACCCTTTAATTATGTTATCATTGTTTTTACATTTTTTTTCTTGCCTCTGTTTTCCTGTCTTTTTTCATGTTCATATTCTTTTCTCTAGTATTATTCTTTAGGGTCACTGCTATATTGTTAGTGTTAGATAAGAAAAAATTGCCTAGGTGACCTTGTTAGAAATTACTATAAAATTAGTTAGTAGTGAGAAAATGTAGAACTCATAGAGGAAAGATTATAACAAAATTACAAGATTTTTTCTGCAAGTAGGTAAATAGTGACTGTTGTATATACAGACTTTTTAAAAATTTATCTTGGATTTATTTTTATTTTCAAATTTATGGTAGTTTTTTTTTCATCTTTAAAAATTATATGGACACAGTTTCTGCAATATGAATATTTATTTTCTCTGTACTGAACATGTGGTAGACTATCATTATATGTTTGGCTAATGAATTTTTAGAATTGAACAATGTTAATTTTCACTATTGTAAGTTTAAATCTAGTGAGTGTGTGATATAGTAATACTATAGTTTACGTTTCCATACACGTGTGTGGTAATGTCTCTGTATATAACTTATTCCACCTGAATTAAATTTTTACAAATTATACCCACATATTTAAATATTTAAATGACAAATTGTATTATTTTCAAGTGTGTATTTGTTATGCAAGCCAGATATTTTAAATGTAAGTGATAAGACCTTGCACATTTCCTAAATTTTCATGACCAGACAAAATTAAATCATTTTTCTCTTTAATCTACAAATTAGATTTCTATGATTGCTTATGTTGTTTGAAATAAACTTTCCCTAAAATTCTCTAACATTTAGGATGTAATATTTATTTATGCTTATCATTTAAATTATAAAATAGGTGTGTACCACATATATTTTACTGTGAATCCAAATAAATGATATTTACTTGTAAATTTTTATCTTTAATCTTTGTTCTTCCTCTATTCTCCACCTGCAGGGTAGAAATGTTGCTAGACATAAAGAAAATATTTGTGATTGGAATTGGAGTAGTATTATTATTGAATTTTGGGGGATGAGTTTAAGACAAAGGCTGTTTTCTCTGAATAATCATAGATTCTAATTCTACAATGATAATTCTAATAAAATAGCAAAAATAAAAAGTATATTCTAAAATTTCATTCTAAAACATAAATAAACTGACCTGTTTTGAGAATCATACTTAGGTGGTTTTATTCTGCTTGGGCTCTCCATGTTCACCCACTTGCTCTTGTGAATGGCAGCCTCCCAAGCTTGTGCTGTGGGCAGAGAGCCTACTGTCTTTATAATGGCTTGCTCTTGTTCATAGCGTCACCTAAAAACAAAAGAATACATTTGCTACTGTGTTTTCTCTGAGCTGTCTATTTTCTTTAATTTTGTATATGTAACACAATGCTAGCTCACATTTTGATGGGGGAATACAAAGTTGTTAATGCTCACAGTTTTTGGTGGAATGTTTTAATTAACAATTCTGTGATTCGGCATTAATAAAGAATTCTTGAGAAAGTTACTTCTGGGATTTAAAAATGCTCTTAAGATGATAATAGCTCCCTTGCAATTTATAGATCATTTTAGAATAGCAGCCAATATGTAGACTTTAAAACATTTTGAAGCTTGGAGTAGTGAAAAATCCATTATTATAATATTTTTTCAGGAGAAGAAAGTATTGGGCATGAAGAGACCTCAAAACCCATGTCTAGACATAACAATTTTGAGCAGCAATTTTGCTATAAAGAACAATTAAAATAAGATATTCCTGAAAAGGAGATGAATATGCAAGACAGTGTAGTTTAAACTCATATATGATTTGTAAGAAACATTTATAATGGGGAAGTAAAATGTAGTGTTGTTAAAGAGAACGTACTTGGACCAGGCAGGTTTCAGATCCTGTTCTGTCAGCCATTTGCTGAGTGGCCTTGGGCAAGTCACTTATATTCTCTATTCCTCAGCTTACTTACATACGGATAAAGGATATTAAGTGTTCTTACTTTGTAAGGTTGCAGTGAATATTAAATCAGTTAACATGTATGTAAAGTGGTCAGCAAAGGGCCTGAGGGGAAAGAAAGCTTGGTTACCTATCCTTGAATTACAGTTGTTCCTGCAGCTCTGAAAAGCATGAGGTTTTAATTAAATGACTGCCTTGACTAACGTTCACCTTACTTTAGCAGCCTTGGACAGGAAGTTAAGAAAATCTGTACTTTCTGAATACTGGTTTCAGAGAGAGAGAGAGAGAGAGAGAGAGAGAGAGAGAGAGAGAGAGAAGATACCTTTAGAAAAAATAAGTGCTTTTGTCCTTCCTTTCTTTTTGCTTGAGTTGTTTTTCATTCATACCTTTTTTTAGGATAATATTCAAATAACTTACAACAGGTGTATTTTAAATTTACTTCAAAATAAAGATTCATTTTTAAAACAAAACCATGAGAATGTATGCAAATAGGATGAGTTTTTTTTGTGAAAAGTATGATATATTAATATAGTGTACTGGAGTGTGAAGAACATGATTTATAACCTTTGATAGTTAATATGAATAAATCAAACATTACAGCAGTGAGCTTATTCAGAGATTTAGAATACCTGATTTTGCATATAGTCAGAATGAATTTGGCTGAACAAAGTAGTAGCTTTTGTTTCTTTGTAAATATATGTATGTGTATACATATGAATATACATACACATACATAATCTTTAACTTTTTTATGTATCTTATATACACATACTTTTTTTTAAATCATATACTAGACAATCATACAAATACATGATATGACAGGATGGAAGATATTTTTTCTTAATCTGAAAATGAGAGGAGTATTTGTCTTTGGGATTTCTTTTGTTTAGAGCTCACTTTACCAGGATGCATGAATGCCTTTCACATTAGAAATCCTTTTTCAGTAACAGTTGCATTACCAATTAAAAATGAGAAATTTCATTATGTGGATAGTAATATATTTTACCTGTTAAAACAAAAGCAAAGAACAAACAAAAACCTCAAACAAAAAATCTCTCAAAAACACCTCTTAATAATTATTTTTGAGAATTTATTTTTAAGGGTTGCTTCGGTAGCTCAGTTGGTTTAGTGACTGCCTTTGGCTCAGGTCATGATCCTGGAATCCCAGGATTGAACTCCTCTTCTCCCTTTGACCCTCATCCTCTCATGTTCTCTCTCTTTCTCTCTCTCTCTCTCTCTCTCTCTCTCTCTCTCATTCTGTCTCTCTCAAATAATAGATAAACAAAATCTTTAAAAAAAATTATTTTGGGGGCCCTTCAGTGGCTCAGTTGGTTAAGCCACAGCCTTCGGCTCAGGTCATGATCCTGGAGTCCTGGGGTCGAGTCTTACATCGGGCTCCCAGCTTCACAGGGAGTCTGCTTCTCCCTCTGATCTTCTCCCCTCTCATGCTCTCTCTCACTCTCTCTCTCTTTCTATCAAATAAATAAATAACATTTTTAAAAATTTTTATTTTTAACTAATCTCTACATCCTGTGTAGGGCTCGAACTCACAACCCCACAATCAAGAACTTTACACTTGACCAACTGAGCCAGCCAGGCGCTCCCCACTCTATAATCTTAAACTAAATTTTTAGTGAGATGCCCTTTTTGTATACCTAAATATAATGAAAAATCGTGGTGGCATGGGAGAGATGATTTTTAGCTTTGAAACACTTCAAAGAGATTATTTCCTAATTAATAATGACTTGAAACAGAAAGAAGATCACATGGAGGCTGGAGGAGTAGGCATGGCAGTGGGAAAAACAACTAAGCAGTATTACAAGTCAAGAAAGAAAATCATAATTTCGGAATATTTCTATAGTTGAAAATACTTTCCTATGACAATGGTTATAGATTTGGAAACTTATAACAATAGAATATGTGAGAATTTATATCTTGAGGCTGGATGCTGAGGGTACAAGATTCTAAGTAATTCATCCATGTATTCACCAAATTTCCTGAGTATCAGCAATGTGCCCTGAGATTATAGGTGTGAAAACAAAACAAAACAGATGACATTGTTCTCTTGGAATTAATATTTGATTGGTGGAAAGTAGACAATTAAATATTTATACGTATAATAAATCACATTTTTATATGTTAATAGTCTACAGCTATTCTTCTCTACTTTGCCCTACCCTTTTCCATTCCATTCCATCCCATTTTATTGTATTCTATTCCATCCTACTTCATTCTGTTCTTTACTTGATTCTGAATTAGGAAAAAAATCCAGATAATACCTAAACTATTTAAAGAAACACATTCTTTTGTACATTGAGATATTTGAAATGAAATAAACCTGTTACTTAAATTATATATAAAACACTGTGGATCTATAACAATGTAGAGATATATGATTAGTTATTTATTCCACAAAAACAACAACAACAAAAACCATTTTCACATAGGTGCTAGGAATTATATATATATGTTTCATTCACTTGGTCTAAATTGTCTATTAATTCTTCATATTATTAATAATAAAACAGATAGTTGAATGAAATATTATAAAACAGTCATGAATGGTGCCTAATGACTGAGTTATTTAAGCAGACTTTATTCCATACATACTCTGTCTTGGCTGTGTAATTTATGCAGATCAAATGTAAAGTAAATCTCAACCACTGACGTTTTGGGAACAAGTAAGCACAATCGAAATGATATGCAGCTTAGATGGAACTATGTAGGAATACCTTTGGTTTTAGAAGAAGTAAGTTAGAGTTTTGAAATGAGGTGTGTTGAGATAGGTCTGGAAATGATCAGAAAGAGAAGATGGGAAATGACTTTTCAGTTTTTGATTAAAATTTAGTCATACAAATTAATTAGACAGTAAAATTTAGGGTGTTCTATTACTCAGTCTCTCTTCTAAATTTCTTTGTGATGTTTTCCTACCAATAAACATCATTTACTTTTCTGATATATACTTCTTTTTAGTCTTTTGAAGAAATATGTATTTATGATTTTCTTTCTGATTAACATCTTTTTGGACTGCAATACATGTGCAGTTTGTGGCTTTTACTTAAATTAATAGATCATGAAGTCCTCTTTTTACCCTTAACTATTTTTAGAATGTGATTCAGTGGCTGTTTCCATTGTTTAAAAACAAATAAGCAAAAACAATGCTCCTTTATTAAGCCATGGTTTGAAAATATAAAATTTTCCAACTTAATATTTTTACAGATTTAGAGTAGTTTAGTAGTTTTTTTTTTTAAAGATTTTATTTTTATTTGAAACAGAGATTGACAGAGCACAAGCAGAGGGAGTGGCAGGCATAGGGAGAACCAGGCTCCTCACTGAGCAAGGAGTCTGATGCTGGATCCATCCCAGAATGCTGGGATCATGACCTAAGCTGAAGGCTGATGCTTATTGACTGAGCCAGCCAATTTGGTAGTTTTAAAAAGTTACTTCACAGGGTTATATGTAGTCATTCTCAAATATTTAGGTTTGTCTCTTGGTATTTACTCTGTTTAACTTGGGGGATTATGGGGAAATTGATTATTAAACATGAAGTAATAAAATGGATTTTTATTAAGTCACTTATCTCCAATATTAAGAAAAAAATTGACAGATTTTTAAAGTTCAGAAAATTCTACCCATTAGGTTCTTTTCTGTGAATACAACTTGGATAGCAGAATTTTCAGTTGAAATCATGTAACAGTCATGTTCTGCAGTACCTTAGTTTGAAAATCTGTGTTAAAATGAAAATTACATACTGTTGAATAATGGGAATTTAATCAAATTAATGGGGTTTTAATTTACATTTTTAATCCCTTCTGACTTGTTTCTTGTTCTTTGTGACTGATCAGATTCAGTATATTATTCTAGAATGTGTCCTGAACTGGCAATTAAGATTCATGTGTGTTCCTTTTAAGGTCTGCTACTATATTCATGAATTATAAGAAGGTCATTTAACATTTCTTACTTTACTGACTTATAAAAGGATTAGATTGGACAAGGTTAGAATTTCTTAGCTACTCCTGAGGCCCTGAGTTTCTGTGAAAAATCATGTGTATATAGGGAAGCCTGGGTGACTCAAGTCAGTTAAGTGTTTACCTTTGTCTTAGGTCATTATCTCCAGGGTCCTGGCTCCCTGCTCAGCTGGGAGTCTGCTTCTCCCTCCCTCTCTGCCCCTCCTCCTCATTTGTGCTCTCTCTTTCTCTCCCAAATAAATAAATAAACCTAAAAAAAATAAATCCTCTGTGTGTGTGTGTGTGTGTGTGTGTGTGTGTGTGTGTGTATAATGTATGTGAGAGAGAGAGAGAGAGAGAGTGTGTGTGTGTGTGTGTGTGTGTGTGTGTATGCAGTTACTTTTGGAGTTTCTAATCTCCAAAAATAAATAAACGACTACTGATATTTAAGGTCTCATGCAAATATAGAATTCAGTCTTTTCCAAAGTCTTCAGATTTAATGAAGTGCTTTTTGCTCACAAATTTGTGAAGATGGCTTTGTCATTGAGTTAATACGTTTGTAGACAGTAATTATCTAAAAATAGAGAGCATGTGATAGTATTGTTGTTTTTATCATAATAGGGTACTTTGCACAGTACAATTTTGGACTGTTTCCTTTTGATTTGCATCTGCTTCTTGGGAAGTGAAAATAATTAACTAGATATGTTCATACATATAAAAGTGATTAATTCATAAAATATGATGAAACAATTTACTTCAGTTACTATTATGATTATCCAGTTTTTCCTTATTTTTCCTGAACTCCTGAAAAGAATTACTTTGCTTGATAATCAAGGAGATTTATTTACAAAGTAATAAGAAAAACCTTTACTAGTAATTTTTGTTCAGAAGAATTAATATAATTGTAGGACTAGAAATATCACTACTCATGACAATTCTTTATATAATAAATATATACTAGATGCATGATTTATGAATCCATTTAAGATAAGACCATGAGCTAATAATATTCCTATCTAAGACGAATCCAGATAGTGATTTGTCTTAAAAGAAGTGAACTAGGGAATGTAATAGGACTAGAAACAGGAAAATTCCTGAAATTTGAGCTTGGATACTGATTTGTTCCAACTTTTAAATAAGACCATCTAATGCTTCTTGCCAAGAAACTGAATTTACCTCATCAAATTATCCAGAACAAATTGCTTAGGTTACCTAATATTACAGACTGAAATTAATTTTAAATTATACTTGAAATATATTTTAAATTATTAGGGCTTTGTTTATTTCCTTTTTAGAACTTTGTAATGTCCAAACATTCTCCAGATAATTGTTTGAAATAGTGAAGGCTGGGTGGCTCAGTTGGTTAAGCGTCTGCCTTCAGCTCAGGTCATGATCCTGGAGTCCCGCAATCGAACCCTCATCAGGCTCTCTGCTTGGCATGAAACCTGCTTCTCCCTCTCTCATTCTCCCTGCTTGTATTCCTTCTCTGGTTGTGTTTCTTGCTGTCAAATAAATAAGTAAAATCTTATAAAAAAAGGAAAAATAAAAGAGGTAAACTGAACTTGCCAGAGGATAATTTCCCCCCTTTTCATCATTAAAAAAAAAAAAGAAGATGAAATAGTGAAATTGCAATGTGATTTTCCTGGCACTAGGATCTCATAGTTTCAATTCTATTTATTTTTCTAATTCTTATCACATTTTATTTTAAAGGATTTAATACATTTAAAATATCACCAGTAAGGTGTTTTTTTCAAAAACATGTTACTGTTTTATAACATAATTGATGGTAATATATTTTTAGGAGTTCAGTTGAATATTAAAAATAACACCAAAAGTTAAAGTGTAGGTTATTTTCTTCACATTCTAGAAAAATGATATAGAAGGGAAAAGGAAAAAAAAATATGCTCACATTTTCAAAATATACAATCAAAAGAAAAAATATTTCATACAGAGATTACATTTTAAACTATTCTTGTATTCCCATTCATTTATTATTTAGTTAACAAATGTTTAATGATATATGATTACTCTTTTAGGTCTTTGGCTTATATATGGCAGTAGAAAAAATAATTGTTTTCCTGGAATAATTATTCTACTTGGAGGGACAGAAATAAGAGAAACATTAGAAATAAAAAATGTGTCATTTATTGAAAAATGATATGGAGGAAAATAAGATTCAGAGTCCTATATGTAGGTTATAATAAGTGTGCATATACTAAAGTGAATGGATGAACTTTATATAAATCACAGCCAAAAATGAATGTCAGTTTACCACATTCAGTTCATGTTCTAGTGTATATGAATTATCTTTATAAATTTGTCATATTCAATGTTCAGGTTTCATTTTATTCTTAAATTTTAAATCCATTGTTATTCATGACACTAAATTCTTAGGCACTTATCTTAAGAGCCAGTAATGGTTTTAAAAGTTATGAGAACCTGAAATATTTCATTTTCCTAAAACACAGCACAAATCTTAGTGGCTGCCATATTGAATGGATGTATATAAATACTGTGCTGTAATGAATGATACCCAGGCAGGATCAATGATAAACCTCAAAATTACAACCAGTTCTAGTTCTATGCCTTTTTTCTGTTATGACTTAACTCATAATTGCATCCTGTATTTTTTGTTGCTCATTTTCTCAGAGAGGCTGCCTTTTCCTAATTTAAACAAATCAAAGAGGTAAATTAAAACATCAAAGAAACAAAAACATCATAAATGCCTAAGTACTTGTTATTAACTGTTTGAGGTATAATAAAAATATAGTATTTATAGATGTAGTTAAATAGCATCTTCTTATAAAACTTACACTTGACCTTTTGTTTTAGGAAACAGATTATCTCCACTCAATGCATATATGGAGATAGGAAGAAATGTGCTTTCATTAAGTGTTTCTAATTTGGGCTGAACTTAAAAATAGGACATTAAGTTATTATTTATGTATTGCGATTTTAAGGGTACCAGAAAGTCCTTGGATCTTCTAATCTCTTACTTTGCTGATGAGTGAAGTCTTCAGTAAGATCATTTCTTGGCTTTGTTATAATATGGATGTTCATGGGAAGGATAACAGCATGAACCCTACAGAACATTATGTTTTATGTAAGGGAGCTTATCACAATGTTTCCTGAGTAAGGTGGATAAGAAGGAGTGAAGCTTTGAGAAAAGGGGGCCTCTGAAAGGAAAAGGAAGTATTAGTGTGGAAGTACTAACTTCAAACTAAGGGGACTGAGTGATGTCTCCTCCGTGCTTTGGGCTTTTTAGCCCTTTTCACTGAATCAGTAGAAATACATTATATACTAAAACATACTTAACAAGGAATATGATGACTGACAGTGTTACTGTCCCGTAATAAAGTATTCCTTAAATGCTACTTAATAGAAGGAAGTAATGGAGCTTAGCAGTTTAGAGAAAAAACAAAATAAAAAAAGAAGATAATGTTGAGAGTTGTTTTAGAGTTGGCTGAGTCTGTAGGGCCAGTCAGCCTAGCCAGGTGCCTCAGTGCTCAACTGGAAGACATAGCCATTGTTCAGAGTATAATAATAATTGTATAGTAGCTGCTTCTTCTACCAAAGCTCAAGACCACAATTCCTATACCAAAGGGTTGAAAAGTTAGTCACATTGGGTCTAATCAGAGCCGTTTAAATGGTGCACTGCTCAGATGTTTGCTTTTTCCCTCTTTTAGGGTATTCAGTAGGAGAAACCTGTTATTATAGAGCTCATAGTCTTACAAAGATGATACAGTTTAAAAGTAAAGTGAATGTAGAAAAGATATGACAGAGGAGTAGTCATAACCTCTCTTAATTTCCCTTGTTCCTCAGTGTGCTTGAAGGGGAGGAGAAAAGGGAGTGTACAATGGCCTGCAATATTCAGGACATGCTCATACTGAAAAAGTATATATTGTTCACCTGAAATTCACATTTCAGTAGTATCCTGCATGTTTTACTTTAATCTGACAAATCCTAGTTTAGGGGCACACCAGTCAAAAACTTCATTTTGAAGAAAACAAGATAGGAATGTGATAAGTCTAATAAATGCAGTGTTTTACCTTGAAAAACACTTCCAGTTTTTTGTTTGAGTTATTGTGAGGAAGGTATGAGGGTTATTTAAAATTGGATGGCAAGTTCCAGCACCTGCTGTAGATAGGTGATCTAGATACTCATAGATAGATACTCATACCCAGTAAACTGAAGTCACAACTAGACATTGGAAGATGTGTTTGTGTACTTTGTGTATCCCTCTGCAGCTTGGGTCAGTTGAGTACAGCTATTTTCCGAAAGGACCAATAGATGGTCTGTTTTAGTTTCCTCTAATTTTGAAGCATGATGCAGTCTTGGACAACACATAAAAGAAAGGCTATCTTCCAATAAAGCTTTGTTTACAAAAACAGACCACCAGAATTTGCATAGGTTTGCAGACCCATGGCTTAATGTTTCTTGCCTACAGAATCTCATATAAGCAAATGCAGAAGTTGCATTATGCTCAAATAGTTTCCCAAAGACATCAATTGTATTGGAACAAATGTATGTTTTCAAGACAAGTCTTATACTTTATTCTTAAGTTTGGTATGTTAGGATATGGAGTGCATGGACATATAGCAAAAGGGTAACATTGAAGTGAGTCATTAAGGCTTGTCCCGGGAATATAAGTAAGCAAAACTGTTAGTCAGAAAAAGCTCAGTCAGGTTCACTTTCTCTGCCAAGACATTTTCATATTTTCATTTCTTAAATTTAATTCCTTATATTTAACCTTTAGTTTGCACTCTTTATATGATATTTTAAAATATTCATTTATTTTAGAAATCTCTATTGTGCCTTTTGCATTTATTTTAGAGTCTTGGAAAACATGTTAACTAAAGTTCTAAAATGAGAACATTTAAAATATCTCTCTATTATTTTAAAGTAATATCTAACTGATAATATAATTCCCAAAGAGTCTGTAGTATTTAATACGCATTTTAATATTAGGACCAGGAATATGTGTTTTATGTAACTGATATGGAAGGTATTCTTTTTTGACTACTAGATTTAAAATTGCCTTAAATTTTAGATAGAACATTTATTATTTATGTGTCCTCTAAAAAACTTTCATGTTTGAAGCACATGCATGCTTTACTGTCTTCTCTAATGCAGACAGCCAGTTTGTATTTATGGAATATATAACTAGTGAATGTTTTAGGAAGTACCATAGGCATATTAGTCTATAGAACAATGTAACTGTTCCTCTGATACCCATATATTCGAATCCTTCTCTTTTTTTTAAGATTTTATTTATTTATTTGCCAGAGAGTAACACAGTGAAGGAACACAAGAAGGGGGAGTGAGAAAGGGAGAAGCAGGCTTCCTGCCAAGCAGGGAGCCCGATGCAGGGCTCGATCCCAGGACTCTGGGATCATGACCTGAACTGAAGGCAGATGCTTAAGGACTGAGCCACCCAGGTGCCCACATTTTGAATCTTAAGCTGAATGAAAAGGCTCTAGGGTATCCTTCAGAAATGTTCTTTATAAATTGTTGTGGTCAACTGATTTGGGAAAATGCCTTTAAATACATTTTTGAGTATTTAGATTATTTTCGAAGACACAAGTAAACATTACAACAATTTAATTCTACATTTTTAAGTATTTTATAGCAACAAAATACCAATTAAAAAGTATCTGTAAATATATCTACTTTATAAGCATTGACATATGCCAATATAAAAATACAATTATTTGCCAAGATTTTAGATATAATTCATTTAATAGTAATATTTGTCCGATTTAATTTTGAAATGTTCAAGGGGCGTCAGGGTAGCTCAGTTGGTTAAGCATCTGCCTTTGGTTTAGATCAGGATCTCAGAGTCCTGGAATTGAGTCCTATGATAGGCTCCCTCCTCAGTGAGAAGCCTGCTTCTCCCTCTTCCTCAGCTTCTCCTCCCTGCTTGTGCGCTCTCTCTCTCTCTCTCTCTCTCTCTCTCTTTCTCTTAAATAAAGTAAATAAAATCTTTAAAAAATTATTTTGGGAAGTTCCTGAATAGATAGTCCAAATTCAATGTACAAATAAGCATATTTTTGTCATAAGCAAATTGTTGAGCTCTAACACAAAGCATAGAATTATGTTTAAATATAATTGAAATACAATTGCAAAGACATATGGTTGTCCATTTTATAAATAATCTAGACAGATTTTTATTATATTTTATTAAAAGAAAAGCAAATATTATGCTTTCTACCGGTATTTCTTTCTCCCTCCCTCTCTTCCTTCCTTCCTTCCTTCCTTCCTTCCTTCCTTCCTTCCTTCCTTCCTTCCTTTCTTTCTTTCTTTCATCAGCCAAGCTAGCTAAGTACCCCTATATTAATAATTCTTAATTTTTTTTTAAGATTTTATTTATTTGACAGAGGGAAACCACAGCCAGTGAGGGAACACAAGCAGGGGTAGTGAGAGAGGGAGAAGCAAGCTTCCCGCCCAACAGGGAGCCCGATGTGGGGCTCGAACCTGGAACTCCTGGATCATGATCTGAGCTGAAGGCAGACACTTAATAACTGAGCCACCCAGGTGCCCCCCTTAATATTTCTTACAATTTTAAAATTAAATGTTCAAGAAACCCAAGAATTATTTGATATGAATTATTTATAACTGCCTAATGATTTTGCCCCAAATTTGTTTTTTTCTGTTGGTAAGTTTGTCCAACATGATTGTGAAAAACAACACTGTACCTTATTTCAGTTTCTTGGGCTGGCTCTAGAATGGTAAAATAATATACACGAATTTTACATGAGATGCATGCTTTTGTTATATAACCAAAATATAATAAAATATGCAGTCATTTTTAATGTGAAAACTTGAAGGATTTTTAAGTTGATAGTAACATTTAAAATAATTTCTATTAGCTGATTCATTTTCATCTTATTTCTAGGTTATACATTAACCAGTATCAGAAAACAAAGCTTTAGGGAAATTTTCTATCTCTAAAATTAAATATCAGATGTATTTCAGCTCACCATATTATTTTTTTATTTGAAAGATAGTTTTTAAAAATCCCCTACCATCTTATATCATTGGTATTTCATATGGGTATCAATGATAAAAGGTCTACTGTGTATATTTCCATTGTAGAAATTATAGCTGTATATGGTTCATGTAGTTTGGTGGAATGTGGGGATACATAAATCAGATTATGCAGGAGTGCATTTTACATTACATTATTCATGCTATTAAATTTAAACCAAAGATTGGGCTCAGTACTACTTAATGAATTAAATGTTTTCAAGAGATTATGAGTTTCATAAGATTTGCTTTGTTCTCTGCTCTGTCCCAGACTTAGAATGTCTTGTACAAAGTAAATATTGAATCGGTATTTGTTGAATAAATGATGTCTTCCTGTGTTTATTAAACCAATAAGAGTCTGATTAAGCCAATAATAGTTTGGGAAAATGTGTTATTTAAAAATTAAGAAAACAAATTTTAAATCAAACATATCTCAGCTTTGGTGAGTTTAGACAACCTCCTTGTGTCTTTCTGATCCTTGGTGTTCACATTAATAAAAAATGGGTGCCAATATTTAAATTGAAAAACTAATGTAATGACTAAATGAAAAAAAAGTATGTTTAAGGAACATAATGCAATGCATAAAAAATAAAAAGCACACATTTTAAAAAGAACTATTTTAATACTATAGGTATGATTTGATTTATTCATCAACCTTATGATAATTACCCACTATACTAAGCTGGTGTAGGTCCTGGGGACGCAGAAATGAGTAAGACACAGCCTGTAGGGGTTCAAAGTCAAGGAGAAAGAAGAGTTATATAAATAAATAATTACAATACTAAATTTTTAATGCTTAAAATAGAGGTACACACGTTAAAGTGTTAATGGAGCCATGCATTTTATCTTAGGGATGTTTTGTTTTAATCTCTCATCTATCAATGTCAAAGCTTCCATACCTGCTCCAAGTCTTTGAATGTATTGCTGTTACATTTCACTTCCATTCTCTACTCTTGAAATTATTTTCATAGTACTGTGGACCATATATTTAAAGAATTTCTGAGTCACCTGTCTGGCTCAGTCAGTAGAGCACGTGACTTTTGAACTCAGGGTTGTGAGTTCGAGTTCCGCATTGGGTATAGAGATTACTTAAAAATAAAATTGTTAAAAATAAATAAACAAATAAAAGCATTTCAGTGCTTAACATACATTTAGTTAAAGAAATCCAGTGTCTGCTACTCTATAAATACTTGTTGAATGAATGAGTTAACAAATTAATGAGACCTTTGGTTGATTTCAGTTGTGACACATACCTATGTAAGGTAAATGAGGATTGAAGTATATGTAGTTGGAGAACAGTTTCTTTTAAAAGCTGTGTCAGTGAAAGGAACTCTTATTTAAAGTTGAAACACTCTGGAATAGAAGTGATTTCTAGTTTCCTCATCACAGTTTGTGTTGATATAGCTAAATTACTTCCTCATTATTTGACACCTCATTATCCCACTTGTACACTTTGCAGATCCCACTTTCCTTCAACAATATCCCTTTTTCATTAAAAAAAACCCTTTGATTAATTCTCTCTCTCATGTATATTTTTAATTTTTGAAACTTTGAAAAAATACATATGTAAACCCAGATGTATGCTCTTCTCTATTCATGACTATGGCTCCATGTCTGTTTTTTTTCCCTTTAATCACTGAGTTGATATGAGGGAAGAATGCTGTAATCATTGCAGAAAACTGTTCTTATTACCTAATAATGTTTTGTCAAAAAAAAATGGATTAGACTCTGGTTAAGGCAAATATTTCATGATATCTCAGATAATAGCTTAAAAGGGACACGGAGAAGAACACGGGCGTCCAGAGAAGAGAATATGTTATTCTGCGTTGTGGGGATAAACTGAAGAAAGGAAAAGTAGCTACCTTAGATGTGATTTACCAAATATTAGTCAGTAAACTAGTATGAACCAAATGATATTTGGAATAGAGAACTTTGGAATAATTTAAGTGGTCAAAATACTTCTTTTATACGAGGAAACTAGAGCTTTAGAAACAAGGCAACAAAAAACCTATTACAGAGTTATCCAAAGCAGACAAAATTGATGGCATTCTGACCTCTAAATTCTAGCAATCAATAATTATTTACCTCAGTATATTTGCTAAGACTCATTTCTGAGACATTTGATTTCCTATTTCAGATATTTAGTACTTAAACAATTGAAATTTAAAAAAGTTAAACCCTTATTGTTGAAGAATAGCAATGCCTTGAATTATGATGCTTCTCTTAAATATTAAGTATGATGGAAACATTTCTAAGTACAGTTGACTCTTTAGCAACATGGGGTTAATGGTGCCAATCCCTTGCACAAAAATTGGGTATAACATTTTTTTTATGAGTAAAACTTTTCACTCCCCAAAAACTTAATGCCAGATAGCCTACTGTTGACCAAAGCCTTACTGATTACAAACAGCTGAATAACACATATTTTGTATGTTTGATGTGTTATATATTCTTAGAATAAAGAAAGAAATATTTTTGTATGAAATACTGTTCAATGTCATATATTCTTACAATAAAATAAGAGAAAAGAAATATTACTAAGAAAATCAAAAGGACGGGAAAACACATTACAGTAGTATCAGTATTTACTGAAAAAATATTGTATATGAGTGGACCTATGCATTTTAAACCTATGTTTTTTCAAGGGTAAACTCTAATTCCTTATTAGAGAAACTGATGTAGGAGTTTTAGTGGGACATAGATTCTTTCTTGGCAAATGAATTAAATAATAATCACATTGATTTTTTTCCTTATTAATGATGTTTTTCATTGATAGTTGATATTTTTCCTTGTAAATATTTTGACAGTTTCATTATAATTCTGTATGACCTTCAAAATATTTTCAGATTTTAATGATTGGTTAATGTCTTAAGAAAATTTTAAAATGGCAGCATTGAATATTGATGCAAAAGCCCTTACTTTATCAAATTATGCCCTTTTTTCCCTTTGAACATCTATTGCCATCCCCATAAAATAATGCTTTGTAAAAGGCCACATATAATAGTTGTCTACTAAGTGCAATGTACAATAATTTCATTTTAAGCAATTTGATGTATATGAACTTAAGTTCTGTATTGCTTTCCTTTGCTTGTGTGCTAGGGAAGCAATAAATAGCCAGGCTCTTACAGGCTTTTTCCTTGTAATCTTTACAGTTAGAAAAATCACTTTAGGCTAACAGCTCTCTAAATCATTGCAGTGCCTAATGCAACAGGTGCTGCAAAGGAATTACATGTAAAAGGAAATAAAACAAAGTAAAAACCATTGTTGAAACACAGTTGCCACTAGCATAATTTCTTCCATTCCTTCTCCTGAACCCCTACCCATGTAGCTGCCCTCACCCCTTAAGCAAGGGTCAAATAAATTTTTGTGAAACCATGTCTGTGTTTTATTGCCAAGCGTATAAATACCAGGTAGCACGACTTTAGCAGTTGTTTTCCTGACTTTTTGGCTTTGGTGAATCATTAGGAGGTGCAGCTGGAAAACCAATGCTGGGTGGCTAGTGAGGGATCACTTTTCAACAGGTCTGTTTTTGTTAAATCACCCTGAAAGGAACCATTTTTCTCTTTTTCAGAGTGTCCTAAATATTCAGTGTTATGTAAGATGATTAACGGTTTAGATAAAACCTCGTTTTATCAAAACCTTAACCTCAACTGAGTTAAAAATTCCTTCCCTTTGTCCAAAATAATAGTGTCTTAAGAATCTGCATGTTGCAAATAGTGGAGGGAACACTGGAAATTTGCAGTAGTGGCTGGAAATAGGACTAGGATAATTACTGGCAATTGTGAGAAGTCATTGTTTCTTATTTAATAGACTTAGTAATAAAGGCTTTGTTACTGACATAGAGCTAATGTTACTTAACAGAGCCTACATTGCAGACTCAACCAGAGAAAAAAAGGACAAACTTACCTACTTGAATCATTGACTATCAACACAACTACCTTTTTGTACGGATATACTGCTCCCATTTCTCCAGTAAGAGGTAAAATTAAAAAAAAAAAAAAAAAAAGAAATCAGGTTGCTAATTAAACTTTCTACTTTGTGCCTCTTGAGCCAGACTCAGAGTTCTGAACTGATGCTTGACCTGGCTGGGCTATGTCCTACTACTCTGTCCTAACTCTAGGAACCATTAGAGCATTGGCATTTTTTCTGTCCTCGATGGGAGGTCTGACCGCCATTACACCTAATGGAAGTCGACTCAACTTTCAGATCTTAGAAGGGCAGTATTTTGTGGTTTAGTGGTAAGACCCTGGAGTCACCCTGCCTGGATTGAATCCCTTTTTTGGACTGTGTGACTTTATGAACAGTGATGCCCTTTTGGGAAGTTATTTAATCGTTCTGGACTTCACTTTCCTTATTAGCAAAAGAGATGACAGTAAGAATTACTTTGAGGTTTAAATAAACTAATCTTTGCACATAGTAGGTGTTTAGTATGGGGAAAATTTTGCTGACTAAGTAATGACCTCGCTTTATAAGTTCTCACAGCCTCATAGATTTATCTTTAGAGCCAAGGTCAGAGCTGCAGTTTTAACTTTCTGGTAATGTTTTATCACTTGTAAAATACTCTTGAGGTTGATTGGGATAGAAAAAGGAGATAAATAGATTGTGAATGTGAATCTTCTAAGTTCTGTGTGTTATCCATTTTTGACCATATATGGTTTACAGCATGAGAATATATGACAAAATTCAAGGGCCAAGAGAGTGCATATTATAGAAATTTATTTATGGTACAGTTATAGATGGTTTCTTTGAAAAGTTAAATATAATTCCAATGCTCCTAACTGTATATGGCTAGCAAGGAAAAGGAGACAGTATGTTTTTATCATCATTGTACACCAATAAGATTTAATTTTATTCTCTTTTTTGTAAAAAGCAAAGCCAAAATACACAAAAACTATAATAATGGGTTTGCTTTCTACCAGCTGAATGCTTTATTTATCATTATTGATTATATATACTAATTAGATAAGGCTAATTTAAATTCAGCTTTCCCCTTCTAGTTACATTGTTAGTTTTTTTTTACATTTTTAGACAATATATCATGGTAAGATTCTAGACAGTTAAGAGGAAAGTCTTTCATATAATCAGGAAAAATATGATTTTTAAAAAGGAACTGTGGAGGAAAATCTTGATACCAGATAGCTTCTGAGGCAGATTCATTTTTAAAAAGAATATCTTGATTTTTTTGGATCCTGAAATTGATTACCTTAAAATTGTCTGGGATTCCATGTCTTTAGAGGGTCTTTCTATATTCCCAGAAGATGCACACCTTAGTTTAAAGAGCACTATATTAAAACACTTAAGAAATAATTTAAAGTAACAATAGAACCAATTAAACTTGGGCAGTTCTTATCTGATTGACAAAAGCATTTAGATAACAGTGACTTTTGGAATTGCACAGGTAGTCAATATAAGCATTATTGACAGTTTTTCCTAATTCTAAGGAAATCACTAGGTTTATTTGAGAAGCAGTAAACCTGTTAGCACAAAGTGGAAGATTGTGGTTGACTTTGAGTACTAACTTCAGTGTTTTTAGCATATCCTTGGACTGCTGTTACATTTAAGACATTGCTTATGGGATTCCGGTTAATAGAAACACATCGTTCCTGTGATGGTTTTGGAAGGATGAAGGATAGAACAATGCAAAATGCTTTGGTTATTTAAACAATTGCAGTAGTTTCAGGATGAGATGTTGTATTAGTTATCTTCAGGATAAAATGACAAAAAAATATTGCGGAAAAATCATCAAACTATTGTGGAAAAATCATCTTTTTTAAAGATTTTGTCTTTTTTTTTAAACTATCATCTTTAAAAAATATTTTACTTACTTGACATAAAGGGAGAGAGTACAAGCAAGGGGAGCAGCAGGCAGAGAAAGAGGGAGAAGCAGACTCCCCACTGAGTAGTGAGCCCTATGTGGGGCTCCATCTCAGGACCCTGGGATCACAGCCTGAGGCGAAGGCAGATGCCCCACTGACTGAGCCCCCCAGGCACCCCTAAAACTATCACCATAAAGCAAGCGTCATCTCATAATTTATCTAGTCACAAATCTTAGTGTTAATTGTTAAGCTGAGTGTGTCTAATTCTATATTTATGAAGTTGCAGTCAAGCTGTTGGCCAGGTCTGTAATCTTAGCTGAAGGCTCAACTGGAAGAGAATCAGTTTCTAGACCCACTTATGTGGCCCACTGTTCAGGGCTACAACATGACATGACAGCTGAATTTCTCTAAAGTGAGCATACAAAATAGTGCCTCAGTTGGAAGCCACAATCTTTTTGTCAGCTAATCTTGGAAGTGACATCCTGTCATTTCTGCCATATACTTTTTGTTAGAGGTGAGACAGTAAGTCCACTCCTGCCTCAAGGGGAATGAATTACACAAGCTTGTGAACACCTGAGGCAAGAATTGCTGGGACCCACATTCAGGCTCCTTACTACAGATGTTAAAGCCTGTAATGTAGATTTGGTAGAAATAGAAAGAAAAATCTATATTAAGGTAAGTATTGATAGATTTTGGGGAGAGTTCTTCTAAGTTTGAACCATGACTTACTTGAGATAAGCCCTTGAGAGAACTTACTTATCCTCTTTAGATCATAGGTTCCCCGTTTGTACATTGAGGTACTGGGGTCAATTATACCTAAATTTCTTCGTTATTTGGTGTTTATGTCATTATATTGCCTGCATCTGATTGTATTTTAAGAACCAAGGAATCTGATTGCGTATAACTGTCTTCAGTGGTATAATTGAATTAAATATTTTGAAAATGATACAGAGGCCATTGGATTTGACAATTATAATAAGGCCAATAGGGGATTTTTTGAGAGAATTTTCAGTGAGTGAAGGAGACAGAACCTGGACTAAAAGTAATTAGAAGTTGAAGTGACTATGAGGTAACATTTATTGGTTGCTACGGTGAGAATTTTGGCAGTGAAAGGAAATAGACACCTCTTCATATGTGTTTGAGGGTGTGTGTGGGTGTGTCTTTTTTATTTTTAATTTTTTTAAAGCATGAGACTTTCATATATTTCTGAGAAAGATAATGAGCAGGGATTTTAAAAAGCCACAGTTTTATTCATTTTTGTGCCCTGGGTGCTTTGTACAGTGCCTAGAGCCCAGTAAACAGGGCAAGGTCCGGTAAATGAGTATCAACAGCTTTTCCTTCTTTTGTCATTGGAGGCAGAGAGTGGATATAGGTTCACAGTGGTCTCCAAGACTGAGCCTCCCTGGACTGAATCCTGGCTCCAGCACTTTATCTGTTTGGTGGCATATATTCGCTGAAGTTACTGAAAGTTTTTGTGGCTTAGCTTTTCCATATGTAAAGTGGTATAATTCCAGACTGCATAAAAAATACATGAAGAAAAACAAGAACAAGAAAGACAAATCCAAAATATATCTATTGATTATAACATGGCAAAAGACATGCTTAGAACTTCAGACATATTAATACTTATTATTAACTGGTTTTATTTAGGAAAAAAAAAGATTTTCAGACATTTCTCTTGACCATCTCTAATTTCTCTGTTATCTGGAATGTTAAGCAGAGCTTGTTTGGTTACAATTTAGTGAGGCAGATATTTATTGACCTTCTATTAGTTGTGAAGCCTTGTGATAGTTGATGGGACCATAAAAATGAATAAAACATGACCTTGTGCTTTGGGGCCTTATTGTCCAGAAGGAGGATATACACATGTGAACAAATGAGAGTCATAAAGTATTCTTGAACATGTGATTGAATTTCCAATAGGCATTTTGAGGAATTCTGAGGAAAACCTTTGCCGTGAAAAAAATCCATGAATTAGAGTTTTATTTTTTGATTAGAAGAACTTAACAAATGGATTAACAATGTAGATGATCAGGGAGCTGTTCACATGTTCAAGAATACTTTATGACCCAAGTCTTTACTTTTACCACAGAGCCAGCAAACAGAAAATTTTACAAAAAGAAGTTTTGGTATATAGTAAGAATGTAGACCACAGCTGCAAAAGGACACAGAAATACTCAAAATGTAGTCTTGGCATTTAGTTACAAGTGTCTTGTATGAATGACTTCTAAACAAGGACAACAAAGTGAAAAGGTCCTGTCACCTTTTGTGAATGATGGTGAAAGACATTCAGGTTGAATTTTTTAGAATTTTTATTTCAGTATGGTTAACAAACTCAATTTGAGTCTTTTGTGAGGGAGGCTTTCTTCCTCCTCCCTACCAAAGTTCAGTACATGTAAACAAACAAGTTTCACTGGGTTTTATAATAGCATTTTTAGGATACCAAGATAATTTCTTTGTTTACGTTATTTGTTGAATAAGGTATTCTATAGACTATTAGCTGCTAAATTCATTGAACCAAAATGGCACAGTTGTTTCCTTAAAATCTTGATTTTTTTTTTTTTTTGAGGGGGAACTGTTACAATATTCGTTTGTCTAAGAAGGAACAGTGAGAACAGTTCAAATAGCAAAATAAACCCCCACAAGGAGAAATGTCCTTGTGTGTTCTTTTTTATAATTTTTTTCACCCTAAAGTAAAATAAATATATTAATTTCATCACCACCATGATAGACTTTATTAATAGGAAAAGACCTCCATATCTCAAAGCTTTAGCTCTAAGGAATTAACCTCTTAGTATCGAAAGCATAAATGCATTTTACCTTAGTGCTATTTTATATTTTACCTGTTTATGTAAATGTAGTGTATCTCTTCTGAAGATAAATAGTTTTCTCCCACAAGATTTGGTTGCTGGTTAAATTAAGATAAATTACTGTCCAACTCTCATTAAATCACTATTGCCCAATTGTATAAAGTTACATTTTTAATTTAAAATGATTAATCTCTCACCAAGGAATGTGTACACCTCATAACAATCAATTAAACTATTTTAGACTAATCTAATAAACTATTTTAGAATGTGGAGGGAAAAATGTAAAATAAATGTGTTCTCAGTGCAATCTAATTGAACATTCTGAAGAGTTTTCACAAGCTAGGGAACTTTCTGAGGGTTCTAGCTTATCACTGTTCTGTGGTAGTATTTATCACATGCTAGCTTTCATAGCATCCCTTTATTCTCTGCATAAAAAAAAATAGTCATATTTGTTTCAGTTGTGAAATTTTAAGCATGTTTTATTAGAACCTGAAGAGGATGAAACAATGGAATACCATTGACAAAACTACTGTTACTCTAGCTGAGAGAGAATGAAAATGCTTCATTCTGGTTGAGTTCAGAGCCCATTTCTGAAAGTGACAAAGATTTATAGTTTCTTTTCTGTTAGTCCCGCTTGGTCCCCATGGTACTACATCTTTCTTGAAGTATATAAGGAACAGTTCATGCTAACGATAAGATATTTTTTTCTATCAAGGTGTATTTTAAAGGTAGGTTAGGGAAATGTTAGCAAAGCCACTCTGATTTTTTTGAAATAGTGATGAATTATGACTATCAGGAGTAGGTCTTGATTAATATTCATAAAATATATCTTACATCTTCTTTGTTTTGTCAAAATATCTGCCAAGATCTTGTGTTAAATGCTACGACTATAGAGATTCCTCAGGAGCTTTGATATTATTTCAAGGATTTAAACTTCAATTCAAGAATATAAAATCAGGGATAAATGAAACTTCTAAATTCTATTCAGTAGATTTATAGACTATGTGCATTTAGTGTTGAAAACTACAGATATCATCTTATTCATTGTAAAGCAAATCTACAGATCACATACTGATAAAAAATAATGGTGACATTTAATTTCAAGACTTCATGATAGTACACAAGTATTTTAGTAAAAAATGTGGGTGGATTAGAAGTATTATAATCCATGTTGTCCCTTGAACCCTTTGTTGGGCTGTGCTTAGTTTGATTTGTAAGATTCCCCATATTTATCGTTGTATTTATAAGTCAAATTTTCTGTTGCACGGTAACCATATTATTCTATCTTATGGCTAATACCTTTCTAAATTATTCTTTCTATATTTTGTTAACGTAATTGATTATCCAGTAACTATTCTTGCATCTCAATAGTTTATAAGAGTGATTATTATTGGTAGAACTTTTCTATCCCATCTCCTACTTCCCACTTAAACAAAGAACTTGAGCATATGTGAAAGTACTAAGGAAATATACAGAAATAAATGAAAATATATTGACAAAATCTTACTCTTTCTGATTTTAAAAAGCTTTATCCAAACACAAATATGCCTGATATATAACTTGTAAACATACTTATTTTGTTGCTTTTTAGTAATTTTTTAAATCTTTTTTTTTAAGATTTTATTTATTTATTTGACAGAGAGAAACAAAGCTAGAGAGGGAACACAAGCAGGAGGAATGAGAGAAAGAGAAGCAGGCTTCCCGCCAAGCAGGGTGCCCGATGTGGGGCTCGATCCCAGGACTCCAGGATCATGAAGCTGAAGGCAGATGCTTAATGACTGAGCCACCAAGGCACCCCTTTAGTAATTTTTGTTCAGGATATCTAATTTTAACTATAGTTTGGGCCTCCATCTGAATGATATAAAACCACAAAAATCAGCTACATCAAAGAAATGAATGAGATATTCATGGCCAGCCTTTTAATCTGGCAATATAGTCAAACTTTGGTGGAGGGCGCCTGGGTGGCTCAGTTGGTTTAGCAACTGCCTTTGGCTCAGGTCATGATCTGGGAGACCCGGGATCGAGCCCCGTATCAGGCTCCCTCCTCGGCGGGAAGCCTGCTTCTCCCTCTCTCACTCCTCCCCCTGCTTTTGTTCCCTCTCTCGCTGTGTTTCTCTCTGTCAAATAAATAAATACATAAATCTTTAACAAACAAACAAACAAACAAAAAAACTTTGGTGTAGTGATCATTTCTATTTTATTATTAAGCCTTAGTAACATTTACTTTTTAAAAATAGTGATACTTCATTTAAAAAAAGAAGTGATTCCTCTGGACAAAAGTGCTAGGTACAACAATGTGTGGAATCAAGAATTTGAACTAAACCCTTTAGCTTCTTCTAAACAGAAAGTTACTTCCCAACTGTAGTTTATACTTTCTTAAGTTTAGGACATTTGACAATGTATCCCAGTAGTAAGAAATGTGTGTAGGGAAAGGATACAGAATTTAGGGAAGTAGGATATAACACTATCTCCTCCTTACTTGTTTTAAAGATTTGAGAGGCTATGTATAATTGAAAATATATCTTGGAGTGTATTTTGGGTTTGGAGCCAGTAAATTCTGCCATAATATCATGATCCTTCCTTATCTTTGTTATTTTAAGAAGCTTTAATTATTGTGGCATTAAATATATTTTTACTAGAGAATTCATGAAAAAAATGAATCAGTTTTTGATGTTTAATGCATTATATTTCTCCATTTTAAATAAAGCCTTGAAGTGGATGATATTAACAGTTTTCCTAAAGTTCCAATACACCATAATTACCGAAATATGGACTCTGTACTTTTTATGTATATTAAACTATTTTAGTTAATTTCTCCATAAAATATCTCAAGTCACATGTTTCATTTTTATTTCCTTATAAATTTGCTTGAAGGATAGGATATAAAATATTAATCACTTCATTTGGAACAGAATCTCCCAAAGCCAATAAAAAGTTGATCTATGTCAGAGTAATTTTTATGGATATCTAGGATGAACTCTGTGCTACAAGGATTAATGTTACATTTCTTTTTAGGCAATTGTGAATCTTCTCTTTAACTTTAAAATACACAAGCTCACATTGAGATATGTGTTTGTATAAAAGCATCTGCACTGATAACAATAATTCTGGTAATAGTGTTAGTGAACCTTTGCTTTCTTGGCCGAACACTGTGAGTCAACAAAGCAAAGAGAAAGAAAAAAGGAAAGGAAACAGTGGGGTCACGTCTGAGAGTAGCTAATGGATGTTTTTGGTTTAATGATGTCTGAAATGTATTTTTTAATGCTCCTTAGAATTCAAAGAAACTTTTTCATTACATTAACTGTTTTAATCACTGGGAACAATGTTGTTCTCCAGACTGCCAATCACATTTCTTTTTGGCCTCCGCTATATGCTTTCATATCTTTGAAATTAAAAATTGGGAATCCAGTATGGGACAATATGACTTTCTCTTTCAGATGAAGATCACCATTGTTATACCTGATTTTTGGGTCTAGATGAGGAAGATATTTTATAGTTTGATATTTATTGGCAGTGTTCAGCAACTTTGCTATTAACTATTGATTTGTAATAATACATCCCTTACTATTACAATTTTAATTTGCATATGTATGTGCTTGTTTTATTTATATTTATGTGAAATAAAAGCACATTTTATTTCAGATAATATGTTTCCATGATGAAGAAAAAATATGTAGGTAGACTCTAAAAAACTTTTCTTTATATAGCATAGGTCATGTAGGAAATTTTGAACATATTTTAGTTGTTTGATTTATAGTCATCTGAACCAACAAAGATTTGTTTTTCTCTTCCTTTTACTGTAGATTTTGGTTATTAGCCAGTCCACTCTAGATAAAATTGTCAATGAAGGGCCTTTTTGGCATTTTAATTCCCAATTCTTTCCCCCTTCCCCACTCTAGGCTCCCAGCCAAATCCAAGTTTTCCTTTCTGTTAGAAAAAAAATTAATATTACTAAGCAAATAATCCCTGAGTATAAATCAACTACCCATGGTAGAAAATTTACACATTTAAAAAGGATTTTATGGTAAGATATTTGGACACTTGTAAACTTTATGTATATGGAACACATGCATACATAATCCAAGGTAGAAGGGCATATACTAAAAAATACTTGGTTATATTATCTAACTTCCTATGGAGTTCCTTGGGGTCAAATACATTTGGGCCATAAGGCATTCTTTGAATTTGTAAAAATATAAAATGTAGGGTATCACCCTGTCTGATAGGAGTGATTCATAAAGGGGACTGTTCTTGGAAACCTTTGTAAAAATATTTTTGACTATGAGTAAATGTAAAGAAGTTTAACACCATGGCATAAGTCTACATTGAAGTGATAAAGGACAATTGAGGAGTAAAAGAAGTTTGTTTATTTATTTAAGTAATTTCTACAAGCAACATAGGGCTTGAACTTACAACCTTGAGATCAAGTGTTGCATTTTCTTTCAGTTGAGCCAGTCAAGTGCCCTTCTGCTTTTTAAAATTAACATTGTTGCATTCCAAGGATGTGGAATATTTTTTATTGAGGTATAATTGACATACATTGTTGTGTCAGTTTTAGGTGTAGACGATAATGATTTGATGTTTGCATATATTGTGAAATGATCACCATAGTTAAGACTGGTTAGTATTCATTACCATACATAGTTACAGAATTTTTTTCTTATGATGAAATACACAATATGGTATTATCAACTATAGTAGCCATGCTGTATACTACATCTCCATGACTTACTTGTTTTATAGCTGGAAGTTTATACCTTTTGATTTGCTTCACCTGTTTTATCTACCCCCTTCCCCCTGCCTTTGGAAACAACTGATTTATTTACTGTGTCTTTGATTTTTTTTTTAAACTCCATATATAAGTGAGATCATACAATATTTATCTTTCTCTGTCTGACATATTTTACTTAGCATAATGCCCTCAAGGTTTATCCATGTTATTGGAAAAAACAAGAAATTTATTATGTGTTTGTGGCTGAATCATATTCCATTATTTATGTCACATTTTATTTATCCATTCATCCATCCATGGATACATGTTTCCAAACCTGAGTATTGTAAATACTGCAGTGAAAATGGAGTTCATGTATGGTTTTGAGATAGTGTTTTAATTCTCTTTGAATAAATGTCCAGAAGTGGAATTGCTGGATTATATGATAGTTCCACTTTTAATGTTTTGAAAACCTTCATACTGTTTTCCATAGTGTTTATACCTATTTACTTTCCAACCAGTAGTGCACAAATGTTCCCTTTTCTCCACATCCTTGCCAACACTTATTTCTTGTCTTTTGGTAATAGCCATTTTGCCAGGTGTGAGATGATATCTCATTGTGTTTTTGAATTGAATTTCCCTGATGATTAATCATGTCATACATCTTTCCATGTACTTGTTAACCATCTGAATTCAGATCTTCTGTCCATTTTTGAATTGGGTTGTTTGGGGTTTTTGCTGTTGAGTATATGAGTCCTTCATATTTTGGATACTAGTCCTTATCAGAAATGTGATTTGTAAATATATTTTCCCATTTAGTAGATTTCTTTGTTTTGCAGGTCTTTAGTTTGATGTAGTCCTACTTGTTTATTTTTGCTTTTGGTGTCACATCTCAAAAAATCATCATGAAGATTGATGTCAGGAAGCATACTACTTTTGGTTTCTTCTAGGATTTTTATGGTAACAATTTTTGCATTTAAGTCTTTAAACCACTCTGAGTTATCTTCTGCATATGCCATAAGATAGGGGTCCAGTTTCATTCGTTTGCATGTTGACATCTGTTTTGCCAATGTCACTTATTCAAGAGACTGTCCTTTATCCGTTTTTTATTTTAGGCTCTTTAATCACAAATTAATGGGCCATATATGCATGGACTTACATATGCATGGGCTATCTACTCTGTTCATTTAATATATGTGTTCCTTTGATGCCAATACTATACTATTTTGAGTATTAGAGCTTTGAAATATAGTGATATCATAGAGAGTGACAACTTCAGCCTTTGTCTTCTTTCTCAAGATTGCTTTGGTTATTTGAAACCTTTTGTGGTTCCATGCAAGTTTTAGAATTGTGTGTTCTAGCTCTGTGAAAAATGCCATAGGAATGTTTATAGATATTGAATTGAATATGTAGATTGCTGGGTAATACGGACATTTAAAAAAAAATAATTCTCCCAATCCAGGAGCACAGATATCTTTCCATTGATTTGTATCTTCTCCAATTTCTTTTATCACTGACTTACAGTTTTCATTTTACAGGTCTTTTACCTCCTTGGTTAAGTTTATTCCTACGTTTTTTTTTTTTGTTTATTTGTTTGTTTGTTTGTTTTTCCATGAAATTGCAAATGGGATTGCTTCCCTAATTTCTCTTTCTGGTAGTTCGTTATTACTGTACAGTAATGCAATGTATTTTTGTATATCAATTTTGTCTTCTGCAACTTTATTGATATATTTGTTCTAACATTTTTTGGTGGAGTATTTAGGGTTTTCTATACATTGTGTCACATCATTTACAAATAGTGACGGTTTTAGTTCTTCCTTTCCAGTTTGAATGGCATCTATTAATACCATGGGCAAGTGTGAGATAAATCATATTCATCTGTGTTTTATTTGAATGCCACATATTAGAATATACATTTTATTAAAGAATAAAAAATATTTATCTATCTATTATCTATGTCTATTTTTCTTGCCTAATTGCTCTGGCCAGGGCTTCCATACTATGTTAACTAAAAATAATGAAAGTGAGCATCTTTGTGTTGTTTCTGATCTTAGGAGAAGAGCTTTCATCTTTTCACCATTGACTATGATGTTAACTGTGGGCTTGTCATGTACAGGCTTTATTATGTTGGTATACATTCCCTCTTTACTCACTTTATTGAGAGTTTTTATCATAAATGGATACTGATTCTGTCTCTAATGAGATGATAATATGATCATCATTTTAATAGTGTGGTGTATCATGCTGATGGTATACATATTTTGAGCCATTTTGTATCCCTGGGATGAACTCCACTTGACCATGGCATATGATCCTTTTAATGTCTTGTTGAATTTGGTTCCCTAATATTTTGTTGAGAAATTTTGCATCTATATTCATCTGGGATAATGGCCTGTAATTTTCTTTGCTTGTGCTGTCTTTGTCTAGTTTTAGTATCAGGATAGTGTGTTGGCCTCATAAAATGAGTTTACATGTATTCCCTCCTTGTCTAATTTTTGAAAGAGTTTGAAAAGTGTTGGTATCAGTCTTCTTTGTGTGGCAGAATTGATCAGTGAAAAGTGCTTGTGTACTTTCATTTGTAGAGAGTTTTAAAATTATTGATTCTATCTCTAGTAGTAATTGGCCTGTTCTAATTTTCTATTTTTCATGATTTAGTCTGGGAAGATTGTTTATTTCTAGGAATTTATTCATTTCTTCTTAGGTTGTCAGATTTGTTTGCATGTAATTGTCCCTAGTGTTTTTTTGTGATCATGTGTATTTCTATGGTATCTGTTATAATGTCTCCACTTTCATTTCTGATTTATTTATTCAAGCCTTCTTTTCTTTGTAAAGAAAGGTAAAGGTTTGCCAAATTTGTCTTTTCAGAGAACCAGCTCTTGGTTTCATAGTTCTTTTCTACTTTCATTTTAGTCTCTAATTTATTTCTGCTCTGCTCTTTGTTATTTTGATAACAAAACATTTGTTATCAAACAAAATTTTGTATTTCTATGTTATTCCTTCTATTGACTTTGGGCTTCATTTGGTCTTTTTCTAGTTCCTTGAGGAATACCGAATTCTTAATTTTAAATCATGATGAACTCCTCTAAAATACACTTAGTTTCTGAGCAGTTCATAATGGTGAATATTGATATTTTTATATAATTATAAAATGAAAATGTGCCTAACATACCTCTAATATTATACTGGCTGTGGTAATGAGTAGTCATTTATTTCAGACATCTAAGGTCTCAAATTATATAATTTTCAATGACCTAATTAATACATAAAGATAAGCTTAATGATGTGATTAATCAAATTAAAGAATTTCATGCATTTTTTCATTTGACTAAAGTGACATAGTAATAACAGGGCTTTATTTGAATGAATATAAAAAATATAACATGAAGGAGGGAAACGAAAAATATGGTGACACTCTATAGTGTCATGTCTTGATGAATGATGCTACGTTGTAAGCCTTGGTCCCTCTGCAAGTCTATTGAGGAGCTTGAGGAAGATGGAACTTGGGACTTCATTTTTATTTTTTTAAAGATTTTATTTATTTCTTTGACACAGAAAGAGGAGAGATAGAGAGCATAAGTAGGCAGAGCAGCAGGCAGAGGGAGAGGGAGAAGCAGGCTATCCACTGAGCAGGGAGTCCGATGTAGGACTCGATTCCAGGACGCTAGGATCATGACCTGAGCCGAAGGCAGCTGTTTAATCGGCTGAGCCACCCACGTGCCCCAAAACTTGGAACTTTAAATGGCTTTAAAAGATCCAACTTTAAAAAAACAACAAAACTCACTAAAAATGTACATGTTCTTCATGTGAGCAAAACTCGTGTAGTTTGTTAGGATACAAAAAAAAACAAAACAAAAAACCAAAACAAAAAACCACTCATGACAAGATAATGAAAGGCCATTAAATAAAATTAATTCGTGGAAAACTTCATGTTAAGAATGATTGGGACTTTATATATTGATTAGGTACTTTTATTAATACCATGGGCAAGTGTGAGATAAATTATATTCATCTATGTTTTATTTGAATGCCACATATTAGAATATACACTTTTATTAAAGATTAAAAAAAAACCCAAAACACTAAATCTATGCACCTGGGTAGCTCAGTTGTTAAGGGTCTGCCTTCAGCTGAGGTCATGACCCCAGGATCCTGGGATGAAGCCCCACATTGGGCTCCCTGCTCAGCAGGAAGTCTGCTTCTCCCTCCCCTACTCCCTCTGCTTGTGTGTCCTTGCTTATATCATCTCTCTCACTGTCTCTCTCTCTCTGTCAAATAAATAAAAAAAATAAAATCTTAAAAAAATAAAAAACTAGGGGCGCCTGGGTGGCTCAGTTGGTTAAACGACTGCCTTCGGCTCAGATCATGATCCTGGAGACCCGGGATCCAGTCCCACATCGGGATCCCTGCTTGATGGGAAGCCTGCTTCTCCCTCTCTCACTCCCTCTGCTTGTGTTCCCTCTCTAGCTGTGTTTCTCTCTATCAAATAAATAAATAAATAAAATCTTTTAAAAAAAATAAAACAAAAAAAATAAAAAAAACTAAATGTAGAGGAAAGAGAAAGGACACTTATCAGAAGACAACTATTTTAGTTGACTAAATAATCTTATGCTTTCACAGAGAAAAGTAACCACCTTTCCTTTTTTCAAACATTTTTAAAATTTAAGAAGTAAAGGCGTTATACTCTGTGTTTAAACTCTGTCGTCCTAATGCTTGGCATTTTTAAAAAAAATTCTATGCTAAGACAAGACTGTGTTTTCTTCTTGAATGCAGTTGTCCTGACATATTTCAGGGATCACTTTATTTATTTAAATCACTAAAAAATCAGGTCGCCTGGGTGGCTCAGCCAGTTAAGCAGCTGCCTTCAGCTCAGGTCATGATCCCAGGGTGTTGGGATCGAGCCCCACATCGGGTTCCCAGCTCAGCAGAAGAGCCTGCTTCTCCCTCTCCCTGTGCTTGCTATTCTGTCAACTTATGCTGTGTCTGTATCTCTCTGTCAAATAAATAAATAAATAAATAAATAAATAAATAAGATTTAAAAAAAAAATCAATGTCTGAAATGCGAAGTGAAAATAATCTGTAGGTCACTTTTAACCATGTCTTGTTCAGTGCTCAATAATCATAGACATGCTAGAAAAAATAAAACCAGAAAACAAATAAGTGCTGATTCTAAAGTAGGTAAAAGAAATAATTTGATCATTTTAATCCACATAATTTTTAATTCTTAAAAAATTGTACAAATACTCTTACTCAATGAAAAAATGTTTTTAACCTAAGGCTGTTTCATCATTTTTCATGATAAGTAGTTATCTAAGTTGGCTCTTTATCTTCTATCACTGTGATGTAAATGATGAAAATATTTAAATAAAGTGTTAGTCAAAAATGATTCAGATATCATACGTATAATATTCTTCCAGTTCGGCTGTTTTTGATGGATTTTCCATCACAGTCAGTCGGTGTTTCCTACTTTTTTCCTAGCTAGAGCCAAGTGTTAAACAATGACACTATATATCTTTTTGTACAATTTGCCAATTTTTGTTACTTTAGAACCTAGGTGCTCCTGAATTGTCCTTGTAAAATCACCATTCTGCAGAGAAAGGACTGAACAAAGAAATGATTCATGTACTGAAATGTCAATGTAATTTTAAATCGCATAACTCAAAGGTATTTTTTACCAAAGAGGAAAAAAATATGCCTTTTTGTGGGGGTCAAAACAATGGTGTCTTTAAACAAATAGAAGTCATTCAGTCATTTTAGATGTCTTAATTATTAAGAAGATAAAATTTTGTGAAAAAAATGTGTCTCACAGGCATTTATCTGAAGGAATCTTTATTAAAATGATTTTGGACAGTCACTTTTATGCTTCTCTTTTTCAAGTTTTTATTCCTTATGCATTTCAGTGTAAAGTCTTTATTCAGAGTGGGTTGATATGTGGCCTAAATTTATTTAAATATAACTTGGGAAAATTATGTAACATGTCTTATTCCCTAATGGGAAATTTTTTTTTAAATCATCCTATAAAATACTATCTTGCTTAAATCAGTGAGATGATTTCATTGAAGTTCCTAGTTTTTGAACCTTGTGAAAGTACAGATAACCAGAGGATGCAGCATAAAGAAGTCTGGGTATGCTTAGTATGCCAGTTTTTGTGGTTAGTTTTCACTTGCTTTCACATTTCTTAATGGGACTCTTCTTTTTCAACTATTGTTCTTCAGTTTAACCTAGGCTTCTTGTTTTTTACCAAATTTTTATACATATTCTAATTTTTATATAAATATAGAATGAAAATATGCCTAATACGCCTCTAGTATTATACTGGCTGTGGTAATGAACAATCATTTATTTTAGACACCTAGGGTCTCAAGTTATATAATTGTCAGTGATCTAAGTACTACATAATGATAAGCTCAATGATGTGATTTAATCAAAGAATTTCATGCTTTTTTTTCATTTTGACTAAAATGACCTAGAAATAGCAAAATTTTATTTGCACAGTAAATATAAAAAAGAGTAACAATAATTACCTTAATTAAGTCACTATATTTGATTAGTTTTATTATCTTGCTACATCAGAAAATATTCGCATAGATGTTTTAAAGAGTCAGTCAGTGTAATTTTTTAAATGGCAAGTGCTGGACAGTATTTAATTTTAGGTGCTATTTATTTTCACCGTTATTAAGTATACCAGATAAACAGATGGTACACTGAGATACAGCGGTTTACTCATGACAGCTTTTAATGTATTCATAAACATTCTCTCGTAGTAGTTTATTAAAATCACAATAATTTTAAGTTGCAACATTTATTGGATAAAAATATGAATAAATGGTATAATAAAAATGTATGCTATTCTGTATAGTTATATGTATGTTTATGTAATATGTATTTCATATATACAATTGAGTAAATGTGTATATTAATAGATACACATTCTGTTATTAAGTTCATTAATTATGGGAATCTAAATAAGACCTTTCTTTCTCTTTTTTTCTTTTGATTTTTTTCTTTCCACACCATCTTTTACTTAGTTCTTCCCAAACCTAATTTAGTACCTTTTGGTTTTTTGTTATTCTATTCCATGTTAGTTTCTACAATGATAGGACAAACAGAAGATGAATGGAACAGAAGGATAGTTCCATTCTGATTTCTTTTTATTCCCTGTTTGCTATTTTTTAAAGTCTTGAAGTTGTGGAGGTATTCTTGATGGGAATATAGGCTTTATTTATTTTTTTTGAAAATAGCTTTTTATCCTGAAAGCTTGAATGCCAGTATCTCCATCTTGTAATTGTTTTATAGTGTTAGAATAAAATGAAATAATACATGTAAAATGATGTCAGTGGGTTAACACCTACTTAGAACCCCTAAAGAATAGCCAATGATTATTTCTACTAAATTATATACATTACACTATAAATATTAAATTTAATTTCATTTTTTTCCTTCCTGGTGAAGAATACATTTTGGAATTCAAGTAGGTTGTTAAAGAAAGTTAACTTCTGTAAAATGGCCCATTTCACAAGCAGGTGGCTACCTATAAATGCTAATTATCAAAGCATTACTCTAAAAATGTATTGATGCAGTCATGTTCTTAATCTGTGTCTTAGGGTAATACTGAACCTTACTATGGTATCTATTGTTATTAAAACAATAAACATGTGTTTAAATAAACTTCCAGTCAGGCTAAAGTTACAGCAGAAATGTTGCATCATATGCTACAACCTTAGAAACTCTCCCTTGACAGTAATAGTCCCTGACTCCCTTTGAGTATTTTAGACACTGATACTCCATATTATGGGTCATTAAGGAAGATGTTTAATTTGAGACCCATCCAGGTGCACCCTACTGAGATAATTTCAAAACGTGTACTTTTTCTCCTGCCTGGTTGTTTCTGATATCTAACTATAAGGAATGAAATATGAAAAAGCTTTGTTGGGATATTTTATGGATCATAAAAGACAGTACATTTCTTTCATAATCTCAAGAGAATTGTTTAAAACATAGATATCCTTTTTATTGAAGGAGGTTCTAAAGGAATTATTTTTAGACCTTGTCTGATACACATTTTTAAAAAGTTTCCAGGATTGTATTTTTTCTTGTAATATTTCTTTAAACTGCTTTGGAAAGGAGACTTATGGAAATTTTTAACAATGTGAATATCAGGGGTTTACAGTCAAAATGTTTACATGAAAGAGATGAATGGTAATGACCAGTCATGATAAAACTAAGCCACATTGAAACTCTGATCTAGTCATCTAGCTCATGAGATTTAGCTTCCCCCTGCATTCCTCTTGGTTTTGGAAAACCTTCAAAGAAGGTGTAAGTAGATGTGTATTTTTCCTATCTCTCTGGAGGAATTGGAACAGAATGAATTTGACATTACTACCTCATTTCTTATAGCTTCTCTATACTAGACTTTATTTTTAAATTCAGTTTCTTTGTAGTAGGCTTTGTTTTCAGAGAAATAGAGTTAAGAAATGAGATGCTTTCTAGTTCAGTCCCCTGAATGCATTAATGTGGCTTGATATGATTCTGGTCATTGATTTTGATGTTTAAAGTTTATTGTTCTCAGCTATTGGAAATAACATTTTAACCAGTCTCAACTACAGTGCTATTTGTACTGATGAGATATTTTAGATTGTTACAGGAGAATATGTGATTTTGTTGGTTTTAAATCAAACCCTGAAATTTTAATTATAATACACACTTACACTAGATAGAGTATTTTATCATGGTTTTCAATCTTGAAGCACTCAGGTGATTTCAGTTACAAAATTGCCAAAAAGAAAAGAACATAAGACAGTACTAATCTAGCCTAATCATAAAGCCTCTGTAGATAATAAAAATCCAACAAATATTAGAAACATTTGAAATTACCTTGATTGTTCACTTGTTGATTTGAGTATTTTTGAGATTTATTATTCATTTGAGAGAGAGAGGAAAGGGGCAAAGTGAGAGGGAAAGGGAATTCCAAGCCGACTCCCCACTGAGCATGAAGCCCAATGTGGGGCTGGATACTGAGAGTATTGGCCTGAGCCAAAATCAGGAGTCGGAAGTTTAACCAACTGAGCCACCCAGGTGCCCCTGTTGATTTGATTCTGGACATTAAAATAAGTATGACAAAGTCACAAACAGTTCTACTATTAAGATACATTTGGTGTTTTTTTGTTTTCCCAGTAACATTCAAAGTAATCTCAGTTCCCTTTTTGGAAAAATTATTTTAATTAAAGGAATTAAATAGTCATTCTGATTGAAATAAGATTGATAGATTTGGAAACCTTCAACATTTTATTTGGGAGGTATATTTTTATTTATTTTTTTTCCTTATTGTCTTCAGCGTCTTGTACAATTTAAGAAGCACTTGCTTGGCACCTAAGAACCTCCAAAATCATCATTTCTGGGTTACTCACCTAATGAAGTCTGCGGTCTTAACCCCTCACTCATCCAAAATAAGCATGAAGAAAATGGTTCATTGATATCTGTTCAAATGTACCAAAGACAGGGGTGCCTCGGTGGCTCAGTCATTAAGCGTCTGCCTTAGGCTTAGGTCATGATCTCCAAGTCCTGGGATCGAGCCCCTCATTGGGCTACTGCTTAGCGGGGAACCTGCTTTTCCCTCTCTCACTCCGCCTGCTTGTGTTTCCTCTCTCACTGCTTCTCTCTGTCAAATAAATAAATAAAATCTTAAGAAAGAAAAAACGTCGGGGTGCCTGGGTGGCTCAGTTGGTTGAGCGACTGCCTTCCGCTTGGGTCATGATCCTGGAGACCCGGGATCGAGTGCCACATCAGGCTCCCTGCTCAGCGGAAAGCCTGCTTCTCCCTCTCTCATTCCTCTTGCTTGTGTTCCCTCTCTTGCTGTGTTTCTCTCTGTCAAATAAATAAATAAAATATTTAAAAAAAAAAGAAAGAAAAAATGTACCAAAGATATACATGATGCTAGGGAGGAATTACTTAACAGTAAAGATAATGAAGGCTTTCTGTTGATTGCGTGATTCTCTCAATCTGAAGTTTATTTGAATATCAGTGTATGTCTGTATCCTAGATATCCATCTCATGAATGAGATGAACAAAATGAATGAGATGAATGAAATTAAACACTAATCTTGCCTAGCTAAAAGCACATTACATTTACATACAGGGTTGTGTTAGCACAGGAATCGATAGCAAAAATACCATAGTCTGGGTGCCTAACAAACAACAGAATTTTATCTCTCACAGTTCCCTAGAGTAGAAGCTGAAGATCAGGGTACCAGCATGGTAAGAGCTCACCTCCTGGATTATTGACAGCTGGGCTCTCTCTTGTAACCTCACATGGTGGATGGGTCTAGACACGCCTCTGGGATTTCTTTTATAAAGGCACTAATCCCATGCATGAGGGCTCCATTCTTGTGACCTAATTATTTACCAGAGGATCCACCTACAAATACTATCACACTGGGCATTAGGATTCAACATATGAACTCTGGGGAACATGGGGTTTATAGTAGGTCTGCTGCAGAATCAGTGATCAGTAGACATGATGAGAAGTGGTAAAATCACATGAATGAAGCATAAGCCGTATGTCTAGACTGTTCAAATATAAATCTGGGCTTGTTAATTTTTAGCTATATGACCTCAGCAAGCTCTTTAACTTCCTGGTCCCTGAGTTTTCTCATTGGTTAAGTAGCAATAATAATAGTCCCTTTCTTTAGAGTTTCTATAGAAATAACAATAATGTTTATATTTAAAATCAGTGAAATGAGTTCATATGTGGAGAGCTCTTAGGACAGTCCCTAATATATAAGGGCTCAGTAGGTGTTTACCGTTGTTATGAGGAGGACTGTTTTGCCTGCTGCACTGTAGATTTTGGAATAGATTCACATGTGCCTATTAGAAATGGAATTATTTACTTTGAAGTAGATACTTTTTATACCCTAAATGTTTTAAGTATAGTTTGCTTGCCCATCCCGATTTCAGCTTCTCTTGGAAGCAGAAATCAATTCTTGGTTATAATCATAAATGATATTGTAAAGCAATTGTTGAGTTTTTGAATATTCTTTTAAATAATAGCTATGTTCATTCAGACTGTTTTCATTCAGGCATATTTTTCATAGCTAATATTGATACTAAAAAGTTGAGATTTTATGAGTATAGGTGACTCTTTAACAACATGGGCTTGAACTACACAGGTCCACTTGTGCATGGATTTTTTTTTTCCAGTACGGTATAATATTCTAAATATATTTTCTCTTCCTTGTGATTTTCTTAATATTTTTTCCACCTTTCTTGTAAGAATACAATATATGATACATATAGTAAACAAAAATATGTGGTAACTCTTTATGTTAGTGGTAAGGATACTAGTAGTTAAGTTTTGAGGGAGCCAGAAGTTATACCTGGATTTTTGACTGCATGGAGCCATTGCCCCTAAGCCCTGATTCATGCAAGGATCAACTTTATTTTTATTCTTAAAGAGTGAAGCAAAGGATCTATTTTACAAATTAGATACATGGAAAGAGTATAAGATCTACGTTTTAATTTGATCTCACTTAAAGCAATTGAATTGTTTTCCAGACTAATTGCTTTAATGTAATTATTTTTACTTACCTTAGTTTCAAACTTATTTTATTTCCAATTGCATGTATCAATGAAGACAAATATTCTCTTATTCAAAGTCTGTTTGAAACAGACTTCAGTTAAATTCTTTGTTGGGTCTCAGGGAAGAGGTTAATTCAAGGACACTTCTCAAGAAAATGATTCTGTGTAAAACATCAGTCTGTTTCATGGTTAAATGATATGCTGCCCTAAAGCCAAAAATAGCCATGTTCATTAAATCCAAATTTGTTCCTAAACATTAGTAGACACTTATTAGATTATAACATTATCTGAAAGACAATTACATAGGACTTTTACTCTAGAGAACTTTCTTATTAAAATTACCTTCCTAGATTACTTGTTTTTTTAACATAGCATCAAACTATTTTTGAAATAAATTGTAAGGAGATAGGTGCTTTACTTAAGCAATGGGAAAAGTCATTGCTAGTTTTTGAGTTTTGAGATTTAGCATTTCCTTGCTTGAAAAGTGTTGCAAGTAACCTTTAAAAAAATTAATTGAATAAAAACAGGTCTTTCTGTGCTCTGACCTCTCTGAAGCTTGTGAAAGAGGTGGGGAAGAAATGAGGGAGGAATGGCTTGACTGAAATTAGTAGGAACATGCAGTTTTATTTGTAAACTACACTTTCTACTTCCAATTGGATTAACTATTTTCCTGTATCTTCTCTGCCCCTTCTCTGTTTTTTCCTTCTGTTTCCCATCCTGATTTATTTTTACTTCCTATCCCGAAAAATGTAACTGAAATATTTCTACAACTTGGAAACTTGTTGTCTTAACTGTCTTCAAATAATCTACATTTTAAATCACAGTTCTGGACTTGTGGGTCACTGCGAACTCCCACCATACTAACTTTGGCAAATACTGTCATTGACGCCATTAGCTTAAGGTATTTTTTTCTTTCCTCTCCATTTTCTTCTATATACACCTACCAATTTAATCTAAAAGCACAGTGTTTCCGGTGAATCTTCTGATTCTATCTGCTTTTCTGCTTAACAACTAACAAACTTGTATCAATGTACTACTCACCTCCAAATGTAATCTCATTTATCATTTATAACCTTGCTTTTGAATTTAAAATGTGTCATTAAGTGAAAAGAAAGATTTTTTTTCACTTATTGAATATCTACTCTTGCCAGGAGTCTTTATAGGTACCATATATATATATGTGTGTGTGTGTATATATAGGTACCATATATATGTGTGTGTGCGTATATACACACACACACACACATACATATATATAATCTTTATTTAAGCTTTGTAACCACCTGCTGGAATATGAATTAATTTCAGATGCGAACATTAGGGTATAGAAAATTGAAGTAATCTGCCTGTGGCCACATAGCTCATAGTCTGAAGAGAGAAGACTTAGCACTTTTTCTCACTCCAAAGTTCATGTTGTACCTTCTATTCTCTCTGCGTCTAATGGCTCTGACTTATGCATTATTTAATACTTGAAGACAGGAGCTTAGATTTTTTTTATGCATTAATAAGAGGCTAAGAAATATGTGACCACATCCAGTTGTAAGTCAAGGCACATGCATACATAGTGTGTATGAAGTTTCTTCCAGGTTGTATTTGACTTCGATGTTATAAAATACACATCTATAGGGGCACCTGAGTTTCTCAGTTGGTTGAGCGACTGCCTTCAGCTCAGGTCATGATCCTGGAGACCCGGGATCGAGCCCCACATCGGGCTCTCTGCTCAGCCGGAGGCCTGCTTCTCCCCTTCTCACTCCCCCTGCTTGTGTTCCCTCTCTTGCTGTATTTCTCTCTGTCAAATAAATAAATAACATCTTAAAAAAAATACACATCTATAAAGATAAATAGTACAGTTATAGTTTGTTATTTGGTAGTAATACATTGCCAAATGTATGAGAATACCGTTGTATCTGAAAGTGTTGTGATTCTCTGAAATCAGCATTTGATCTCAAATGCATAAGAGCCACTAAGCAGTCCTAGGCAAGTTTGAAACGTGAAGACTGCATTATCTATGTGTGGTATCATGTTAGGTACTATCTAAATAGTACATAGTTCATTAATTTAATGATTCACGTAATATCTCTATTACAGTTAATACCTCTATTAACTTGGTCTTTTTATCTCAAACCAGAGATCATTTACACAAATTAAATTCAGAACAAAATGTTTGATTGTTTAGGAGCAATATAGAGGATTATAAAAATTTTTGGAACATATTCACTATAAATATTTATTCATTCTTAAAAGACAGTACTTGGAGTGAATTTTATGTGTTTATGTGATTTTTACCTTTAAATATTACAAAATCATATTTACCTGTTTTCATACCAGCTCTTAACCCAGAATGTTCTTCCTTCAATCACTATTTAGTGAACTCATACTCATTTTACTCATTTCTTCACATTCTAGCACAATTACCATCCTTTTCCTGCAGGTCTTCCAGATCTTCCAAGCTTGATTACTTTCTCTATTTTTTAAAACTCTTTTCTTTGTGATATTTGGATTTATATCTTATTATTTGTATTTCCTGTGTTATCTCTTCTCCTTCTCTATCCTGCCTCTGCCTTGTTCTCTTCCTGCTCTTCCTTTTTTTCTTTTCTTTCTACAGTGCAAGAATCATGCCATATGTATGTTATATATAAGACATATCTTCTATGACCAAAAATAGTTTACGTTGTTTGTATTCACTGAGGATCTCTTGGTACACATTGCCAAAGAAATGCTTGCATAGGTAGATTGAGTTCAATATTTTTTGAAAATATTATATAAGATTATTATGTATCTGTCTAGCACTATTTAAGAAAGTATTATTACTAAATTATTCAGCTCCTTATTGCTACTCTAGAAACACTTTAATTTTTTAATTTTTATTTTTCCATAATCCAGCCACCCTGTTCTTCCCCCTCTATCCTCCAATAACCCTCAGTTTAGTTAAACACTTAAAAAAAATTGATGCAAATAATTTAGTACCTCACACACAATTGCAGATATCTAGTTGAATATTCACCTCATTCCAGTTTTTTTTTAATCAGAAACTCAGTTTTTATGTGATTCTAAAAGGAAATTTACGTATAAGAATCTTATATTCATCATGTCTTCCTTTTTTTCCTTATCTGTGAAACTATGTTTCCTTCCAATGTCTTTCTCTAATGGAAAGGAAGAGAATTTTCTCAACACTAGCATTGACCTCTATATCATATATCCATTGTTTTAACATTTTTTTGGATACCTAATACTTGGCTAAATGCTAGACAGTAAGAATATAAAGGAAGAAGATAGAGAAGTTTTCCAGGAAAAGTTGTTTAATTGCAGTTTGATGAATGAGTAAAGTTATAAGAAAGAGAATGGAGGCTTGAAGATGAGAAAAGATAGCATATTCAAGAGTCTGCAAGCGCCCTCGGATGGCTAAAAGTATAGGGTCCTCTTTGAAACATAGTAGGACCAATCAAATATCAGTACAACATGTGATTTTAATACATAGCTATCACTGTTATCTTTTTAAATGTTTGTAGGTTTTTGCTTTGTTTTGTTTTTAATCTATGTAAACTTTTTATTTTTTGTTTTTTTAATTAAAAAAATTAAAGATTTTATTTATGTATTTAACAGAGACACAGCGAGTGAGGGAACACAAGCAGGGGAGTGGGAGAAGGAGAAGCAGACTCCCCACTGAGCAGGGAGTCTGATGCAGGACTCGATCCCAGGACACTGTGATCACGACCTCAGCCAAAGGCAGACACTTAATACCTGAGCCACTTAGATGGCCCTTTAAATTTTTTTAAAGTTTTTTTGAAATTTATTTGAGTGGAGGAGAGAGAAAAAGAGCAGGAGAAAGGGCAGAGGGAGTGGAAAATAAGCAGACTCCCTGCTAAGTGGGGAACCCAACTTGGGGTTGGATCCTAGGACCCTGAGATCATGACCTGAGCCTAAATGAAGAGGCTCTCAAGTGTCTCAATTTTTTTTAAGTTTTATTTTAATTCCAGTTAGTTTGCAGTGTTATATTAGTTTCAGGTGTGAAATGTAGTTGATATAAACTTCCATATCTCACCCAGCGCTCATCACAACCAATGCATTACTTAAACCCATATCCTATTTAACCCATCCCCCAAACCACTTCCTAGTTAAATACTTCTTTAATAGTAATATAGTAGTAAAATGGCTTTTGAGTCCATAAATATAGAAAAATCCTTATCCTTATTGTAATGCTTCTGTTTTCAGAGTCAAAATGTTTAAGACAAAGTGTTTAATTTTTTTTTTTAAGATTTTATTTATTCATTTGAGAGAGAGAGAGAGATCACAAGTAGGCAGAGAGGCAGGCAGAGAGAGAGGAGGAAGCAGGCTCCCCACTGAGCAGAGAGCCCGATGTGGGCCTTGACCCCAGGATCCTGAGATCATGACCTGAGCCGAAGGCAGAGGCTTAACCCACTGAGCCACTCAGGCACCCCAAAGTGTTTAATTTGTAAAAAGCTAATCGGACCAATAGGACCAAAGCTAATAGTATATGCACATGCACCCCTTTGATTAAAAGATAGTATACAATCCTTTTAGTAAACAGCAAGAAGACTTTAAAAGAAACACAATACTTAGAGTTGTCAGAAACTGTCAATTATACCTGACATTTGTTTTGAAAAATTATGTATTTTACTTAGTCAAAACTCCTACAAAATTCTTTTTGCTTCTACCCAGTGATGATCACAACAAATATTTCAGTGTGTCATAGGGTTGTGATGGGGGGAAGCTGTCTTATGGTCTGATGTCTTGTCTTGCTGCCCTGCTTCTTTTCCTTAAGAATTAACTATTTCATAGCGTTTCCATTCACATCAGAAGGAGTCTTCCATGTAGGACTGTTTTTGGAAAGGTACTTTTGAAAGAAAAGGTCACCTGTCATTTCATAAGACATGGACTATGAAGCATTGCTTTTTATCTGCTTATGATTATTCAATACTAGTAAATTATAGAAATCTTGCAATCTCAAATTCACATAATGAGCATTAAAGCCTCTCATCTAAGCATCTATGCATGACTAAATACTCTAGATGAAATATATTTTCCAGTCTTATTAAATTAATATTTATCAAAAATAGTTGGCTCTTTTTGGTTATAATGGATGGCTTTTTTAAATTAACATATGTATTATTTGTTTCAGGTATACAGATCTGTGATTCATCAGTCTTACACAATTCACAGCACTCACCATAGCACATACCCTCCCTGGTGTCCATCACCCGGCCACTGTACCCCTCTTACCCCCCTCCACTCTGGCAACCCTCAGTTTGTTTCCTGAGATTAGGAGTCTCCTATGGTTTTTCTCCCTCTCTGATTTCATCTTGTTTCATTTTTTTCTTCTCTTCCCCTATGATCCTCTACCTTGTTTCTTAAATCCCATGTATCAGTGAGATCATATGGTAATTGTCTTTCTCTGATTGACTTATTTCGCTTAGCATAATAGCCTCTAGTTCCATCCACGTCATTGCAAATGGCAAGATTTCATTTTTTTTTTTTTAAAGATCTTATTTATTTCTTTGACAGGGAGAGACACAGCCGAGAGAGAACACAAGCAGAGGGAGTGGGAGATGGAGAAGCAGGCTTCCTGCCAAGTAGGGAGCCCAACGCAGGACTCTGGGATCATGACCCAAGCCAAAGGCAGGCACTTAATGACTGAGCCACACAGGTGCCCCAGGATATCAATTTTTTGATGGCTGCATAATTTGCCATTGTATAGTTATACCACATCTTCTTTATCCATTCATCTGTCATTGGACTTCTAGGCTCTTTTCATAGTTTGTCTATGGTGGACATTGCTGCTGTAAACATTGGGGCGCTGAAACAAAAGTTCTTTTAAATGTAGGGGCAGCTGGGTGGCTCAGTTAGTTAAGCAACTGCCTTTGGCTCAGGCCATGACCCCAGGGTCCTGGGATCAAGCCCTAAATCAAGCTCCATATGGAGCCCTACATGGGGCTCTCTGCTCAGCAGGGAGCCTGCTTCTCCCTCTCCATCTGCCTGCTGCTCCCCTTGCTTCTGTGCACTCTCTCTCTCATGAATAAATAAAATCTTAAAAAAAATGAACTTAAAGCATTGATATTATTTTGGGGAAATTCTCACCTTAAATTTTAGTGTCATAATTTGTTTTTTCAGTTTAAGTTTTTGATATAACCATTTTAAATCATATTTGAAAGATTTCATTTTTATTGTATATCTGCTTCCTTTCTTCACTCCAAATAGATATTAGTATTATAATCTGAATGTTATTCATCTTGGAATTACTACCTTCATTTGAGTTACTCTTCACCACATTTCTGTAAGATAATTTACTCAATCTTTTTCCAAGAAAAAATTGCATTTTATTATTATAACTTTCTCCTCATAGAAATCTAGACAAGATACTATATCCTTTTTGTAATATTTGTACATGTTCCCAAGTAATATATGCTCATTTATCACAAATTTTGTTAACTACAGACTTTACTCCATATGAACTTTAGATAAGTCAATTAATCCATGTTTTATTTTTCCTATTTGCTTCTTTCTGTCATATAGGAATCTCTGAGAGGTTAATTTTTATACATGTCTGGCACATGCCAGATGTATAAAATGCCATGTGGCTATTTTAATTATTTTGGTTTATAGTTCTACAACCCCCATTGCTAATTATAATACAGGAGAGTTTCTATTTAACATGATTTTTGCCTTCATTCCATATAGGGAAATCATAGCTATTAACTCAAGGGGGGAAAAATCAGAACAAAACAACCTTGCTTTAAAGAGTTTATAGATTTCCTCCTACACTGTTGTTGGGAATTCAAGCTGATGCAGCCAATCTGCAAAACAGAATGGAGGTTCCTCAAAAAGTTGAAACTAGAGTTACCCTATGACCCAGCAATTGCACTACTAGGTATTTACCTCAAAGATACAAATGTAGTGATCCAAAGGGGTACATGAATCTAACAAATAAGAGTTTTTTCCGTGCAGTTGATGAGCAGAGGCTTTAGTTACATGAAACATTTGTAGAATATCTTTTCATGTTGTGATTTTTTTTAACTTTTAGTGAAACTTCAGTCAAATCACACACTTTCATAATTATAATCTTAAATATTAATGATGTGAATTAGGACACTTTAATCAACCTCACTTTTTAATTTTGAATATTTAAAGAGCAATGAATTTCGGTAGTTTTGTTGAGGACGTATAAACCCCAAATATCTAATCAAGCACTACACTAGAATATATTCCTTCCAAGTTTAGGGTAGGGTAACAGGCAAAACTGTTCGCCATATAGTGGTAATCTTTGATAAAAATTAGAAACGCCATCTTCCACAAATAATTTTTAAAACAGCATGTTGATTGATTATTGGAAATTAGTGTCATAAGTAATAAATTTGAAACAAGAGAAACATTGAAAATTCTCCTTTATGAAACCTCACATTAGTTTAGTATGCATTGCTCAGCTATAGAGTGCTCAAGGAGAGTGTGCATACCTCGCCCTGAGCTTGGATATATGTTACCCTTTGTTGACCACAAGTATAGCTACCATGTGTCACCATACAACGCTATTATAGTACCATTGACTACATTCCCTGTGCTGTTCCTTTTATCCCTGTGACTTACTCATTTCATCACTGGAAGCCTGTATCTCCCACTCCCTTTTGCCCATTTTGCCCATTACCACCCCACACCCCTCCTTTGTGGCAATCATCAGTTTGTGTCAAGTGCAATTTTAAATCCCTTGCATTTACAGAAGAAAATCTAACAGCTTTTCGCATTCTGTTCCTAGAACATCTCATGTACCACATACCACATTTCGCACAGCACTATAATTATTGGTGAATATACCTTTTAGCATTTATAGTTTAGTGTAAGTGGTTTTAAAAGGGCTATCACATTTTATACTTGTGGCTTCTCTCCCCGTTTGATCCTATAGTGAGAGCACAGTGCGTGGTACATAGAGACAGTGAAAAAAATTTTATTGGAGATGGAAATGTATTTTGAAGTTGACTTGTTAAATGCTTTATATCATTAGGAAACCTTTTTTAATGAGTAATTTTCTTGTTATGTATGACTTAATGAGTCTCTAGTGCCTTTTCTTGGTTTTTCTTTTCTTTTTGAAGAGCTTTATTTCACAAATGTCAGAGTGAAAACCCCTTTTATGTAAAATGGATTATTTTGCTAGTTAATAACATAAATTAGAAAAAAAAATCACCAAGAAAGTTTTCTCGGTTTTTTTTAATGTTAGTATGCAAACATTAATGGCTTATCTTTCCATATGTTATGAACAATCTTGTTTTTGAAATTATCTGTTAAAATTTATGTAGTTTAATTATTGCAATTTTCTTAAATGTGCTCTCAAATTAACACATTATTTTGGGGCTATATGTGAATGGTAGACATGCATTCCAATGCTGGAATGTAAGAACATGTTACCCTCTTTAAATAATAATTTCTATTTTTTTCATTTCCTTTTCCCATCTCTGTTTACACAGTAATCAGGAAAACAAATTCCTATGCCCCAATCCAATGCAAAATATCCTAGTAGACATGGTTTTATGTCCTGCTGTGATATCTTTAATCATTATTATGAATGATATGCATTTTCTTCTCCATTCCTTTTTCTTATCCTTTCTGTAAAGGAACTTTCTCTCAGTGTTTTATCAATGCAGAAATACATATTATTTGAAATAAACTATTCTGGATTTCACCAAAACCAGACGTCATGATAGCAATACTCATATTTTACTATGGAAATAACTTTCCTTGTTCCGTCAAAAGATACAATGTTATAATGAGGCTGGTTTCCCTTTTAAAAAAAACATCTCTTGGGGCGCCTGGGTGGCTCAGTTGGTCGGACGACTGCCTTCGGCTCGGGTCATGGTCCCGGAGACCCGGGATCAAGTCCCACATCGGGCTCCCTGCTCGGCGGGAAGCCTGCTTCTCCCTCTCTCACTCCCCCTGCTTGTGTTCCCTCTCTGGCTGTGCTTCTCTCTGTCAAATAGATAGAATCTTAAAAAAAAAAAAAAAAAGAAAACAAAAAAAACCCCAAAAAAACACATCTCTTCTCTTTTCTTTTTGTCCTTCTCCTCCTACCTAATATATCCAAGCTCTTCCAAGTCCTCCATTCCTCAAAATCTAGTAACATTTTTAAGAAACACCTAAGTATTTTTTTAAAATTTGCTACATTGTTCCCTTCTTTTGCACAATATCCCTAATTATCCTCTTATATTTTCTTAATTATTTCTACTATAGAAAGAGCAAAGAAGGTTGGTTTAGAATCAGACATTTGGTTTAAAATTCTTGCTGCATAACATTTTCTGATGTTCTTCCTCAGTAAACATGAGATGATCTTATCTGCTTTATAGATTTGTATGGAGAATTCAATTAGATAATTGTTTAATATACAGAACACTGCTTGGCATATGATAGGTACTAAAAACATGTTTCTTCTTTTCTTTATCTTGTGACTTCATTTTCTATGTTCTGTTTTTCCCACTCCAGTGTGAGTTGTGAAAAAATTGTTCCACTTCTTCTGCATTCTCAGTATCTACTATGGTTAATATTTAGTATATACTTTTCAAGTAATGAATAAATAATTCACCTAGTAGCTGCCCACAATTATTTCCAGCGGCAAAGTATTCCATATGTATTTATATATATTTATGTACATGTTTGTGTCTATGTGCATATACACTTCTAATACTGATTTTTAACATTCATGATCAATGGACATAGAAGAAAGAAAAGAAGAGGCACAGTAACTGAATGTTGAGAGTATGGAGGCATTGTTTACTGGTTGGTGTATCAATTATTTTTAGTATCCTTCTTTAAATGTCCATTAATTATTACATGTATGTTAATGCAATTTTAAATTAGCATTTTTTTCAAAAGTTATTTTTTGGAAAGAGTCACAAATTCATCGTAATTAAGAAGTTCTGAATAATTTCTTATAAGTCAGAGTGTGAATAAGAAAAAAAATGAAATTATTTTACATGTTTCCTTTGCACATAGTTTCTCTTTTATCTCAACCACTTTTTTTTCTCAAACAATGCCTTTCTTGTTTGTAAAAGTAAAATATTATGAGATTATCTATTATAAACTTCATTTTCTTACAATGTGTCTGTGAGATTAAAACCTTTTTTAATCTGTTATCTTCAGATATAGTGTTCTTAGAGCCTGTTTATACAATAGTGACTCAATAAATATTTTTGAGCTGAATTATTGAATGATCCTGCTTCTTACACATTCATGTTAAAAGGCTCAATAGGGGGGCACCTGGGTGGCTCAGTGGGTTAAGGCCTCTGCCTTCAGCTCAGGTCATGATCTCAGGGTCCTGGGATCCAAGCCTGCACTGGGCTCGCTGCTCCGCAGGGAGCCTGCTTCCTCCTCTCTCTCTGACTGCCTCTCTGCCTACTTGTGATCTCTCTCTATCAAATAAATAAATACAATCTTTAAAAAACAAAAAAAAGAAATGTTAAAAAGAAGGCTCAAATAGGGTAAAATAAAAAAAAAAAAACAACTGATCAGATGTATAATAATCATTAAGACATAATAACACTTATGTCCTAGACATCGTTCAGGGAAGTACATATTTTTATGTATTTTCTAGAATTCAAGATTCCAAATTTTATCTCATTTAATGTCACATAGACATATCAAGTAATATTAATCCCTCCACTAACATAGGGATCTGAGGCACTGAGGGCTTAAATGAGTTGCCCACGGTCCCAGTACTGTAGAGATAGTATTTGATATCGGGTGGTCTTGTTCCAAATTCTGTGTTCTTAATTACCATGCTATAAATAACAATGCCAGATATTCACATAGATCTGTGTAATTTTGCCTTATAACTAAGACAAGTTTTTAAGAAATTTTTGACATTTATTTTGTCAGAATGAGGCTTATTATTAGACTCTAAAATATCAGTATTTTACATAACCCTTTCCAGAAATTTTAAAAATTTATACTCAAAATATGAAATTGTTTTGTTATGTATCAATCACCAGAAGAGAGAAAGAGACAGAGACAGAGAAGGACACAGGGAGAGAGGGAGAGAGAAAGGAGAGAAGGAGAACTACCCAGTTTTTTACTGATTGATCCATTTTAAAGGTGCTGACTATAAAGACATCCTCAAAATTTGGGTCATGCTCCTTCAGTAATTTTGCTTCTTAAGATAAATCTGTGCAGTCTTTAAGAGAAGGCAGCTATAAAAGTTTGGTTCAGGAAAGTAACTTTCTTAATGCCAGAAGTCTTTAATGTCTTACATATATATTTAAAACTTTTAAGCAACATTCTCCATCTTAAATTGTAAGATCCTGGACAAAGTTTGCATGTTTTATTCAATATTCTATCCCGTGTTCCTAACCCAGTGCTGTGTATTTCACTGGACACTCTATAAACCCCTTCTGAATGAATTAGCTATGTTTGAGCTTAATTAATTAACATAAATCTAGTATCTTCATAGAATAACTTACAAGAATGCTTTGAAAAGTAATATAGTTAAAACATAGAATAATTTCTGAATTAAATATTGGGGCTTGAAATGAAAGTAAGACTCATGCAATTTAACTTTTTTGTTTTAAACTTAGAGTCATGATAATGAATGAATTTTTTCTTTTTACCGTTCTAATGTTAGCAAAAATTGTATTTGTGGAAAGTGTTTATACAAAGGAGGTCCCAACTCTATTCATACAGATTAATAAATTATACAAATCAATTATTAATTTATTATTATCCAAATTGATATAGCATATTTACATTAATTTTTTCCAGGGAGACTGAATTATTTGTTTCATTCAATTTGGGGGCTGGGAAGTAAACTTTATGTGATATGTGCATGAATAGTTTTCTTTAGGTTACTTACTTGTTTTTCCATATGATGTTTGTGTACTGTGTAAATTAATACAAAGAAAGGAGGGAGGTTAAACAGATATTCTCATCAGCAGATAAACCTTCAAGGAATTAAGATGAAAAAACTTGTATTGGATAACCTATTCTTTTTTCCTTGTTTGCAGGATTCAAATTTGGGATATTGGTGTTTCTGTTGTTGAGAAATTTTTTTGAGGGATAGCTTTTTTTAAATCATCCGTCTTGGAATACAGAAGAGGAACCCGAAAGACACGTCTTTCATTTCACGTTGGGAACACTCTCTTTTGAGGCCCTCTCAGCCTCCCCTACACAACCATGTGGGCGTCACAGTTACTAGTCTCCATGATGCTTGCAGCACCGATCATTCAAGGTAAGACCTTTAATTAGATTTTTTGTGTGAAGCTTTCTGTTGTCACTATTTGTGCTGGGTCCTTTCTTCTAAATCTTTGCTCAGTGCTTTAGCAGCTTTTGCCTATGAGATATTCATAGAAGTTAGTTAAATTAAAAAGGCCATAATATGTACCGTCAGCTGCAGTAAATACAACCTTGGGTTTGATTTCTGAAAGTAGCTTTTGAAATGTATGTATAGCCAATTCTTTGTTATTTTCAAAAACTCTCAGTGTTGGCTACTCTGTTCCATCTTTAATACATAGAATGCAAACTAAACCTCTCATTTAAATAAGAATTTTTTCATATATATACCTTTTAGTGCAAAAAATTGTCAAAGTGATTTGAACATATGCTGAAAGGTAATTTCACTGATACATGCTAATCAACTCATGAAAAACCATATACTTTGTTCATTTAGACATTTTTGTATTTATAGCACAAATATGATAGTTAAGAAATGCTATATCTTTGCAAATTTATAAAAGATAATCATTTATAAATAAGATCAATTCTGTACAACTTAGTATAATATTCACTGAATCTTTCTAAAAATTCACAAAGTCTACATTTATATTCCTACTGACAATTTAAACTTTTCTACTAATCATCACTTGTTTTGCATTTAGATGAAAATGGTATACATTAATGATAATTACATCAAAGAAAAGGACACAGCTCTATTTGCTACTGCTTCAGAGGTCTTAGAATAGTAAGGTGTAGCAAGTACCTGAAATCAGATTTGTCTCCTTAGCTCACTTTTGATTTTTAATTGGCTACAAAAATCTGTTGTAGTCTATCAGCAATACAATTCCGAATTTGGCCCACACTCTTGTTTCAGTGTAAGTTACATTCTGCTGTCATTATAAAAACTGGAGAAAATACCTTCTGTGTCTTTTGATGTTTTCTTCTAAAGTTTCCCTGATTTAATACATTTTTACTAAGTAATAGCTACAGTATAAAGTAGTGCTTTTTTAAAGAATTGAAAGTAAAAACAATTCAACCATTTAGCTTTAAATGATATAAATTTGTAAAAAAAAAAATTCCAAATTATTCCTTAATTCATATACTGATGGAGTACTTACTTTCCCATACTTGGGCACATATAACATTTTGTGGTATGAGATAATAAAAAAAAAAAAAATTGATGTCCCTTTAAACAAGTGTTTTTCTAATTATCTCTATATCTAAAGATTATTCTACCTAAGTTTTGATGTTATAAAGATGCCTCACTCATAAGGTTATTTTGAGCATTAAATAAATAGAATATAGAGAACCTAGCATAGTGCATGACAAAGAATCAGTGACTGAACAAGCTAATTTCCTTCTTCATACTATCTGCCTCTCTAGTTTATTTTTCTAATAAATTATAACTATCAGAAATTAGCTAATCATGAGAGCTGTTTCATTTGTTGTTAATAATTAGAACCCCTCCTACACACACACACACGCACACACACGCACACCCTCTCTCCAAGGAATTCTGAGAAATATTTAAAAACTCCTCATAGAACAAATAGAAAATTAACCTGGCATATTAAATATTTGGGGCTAAAGTAATCTTTTCTGTTGTATGTGAGCTACATTATCTTATCTTGACTTTGAACCATATTATGCTAACAACATAGGAGCTTTTTATTTGTAAACTTTATCCTCATTACCTTGAATATGAATTTTAAAACTTCACACAGAGAAAATACAACTCCATTTTGCCTGCCTTCTATAGAAGGCCTTCTCCACTGCCTTTGTGATACCAGTTTGAACTTGTAAATACTGGGCTTCATAGGAATAGCATTTTGGGACCCAGCTTGCTTATAACTAAAGGAATGTATGTACCTCTGATTAGTGCTGATCTTACAGGGAAGACTTTTTTTTTTTTAGAGTCCCTAGCTAGCAACCCTCTCTGAAAGGAATACCACATAACTTGAAGCTTTATAGACAACTGAGTTAAAATGATGTCACAGTTACAGAAGGGCATACTCTGGTTTCCAAAACATCCCCTGGTAGCATGTCCGCAAGGAGATGTTGTTCCATCCAACTTCATTTGCACCCCTGACCATAGAGAATTAATGTACCTGGGAATGACTTGAATTGCCCTTTTCTCAAGAGCAAATAAAAATGATGACCACTGATTTTTATGGCCATGAACTTTAGATGTATTGCTACAATTTATCCTTACAGTGTTCTCCTGGGTTTAATATTATTTACTATTACTATCACTATCATGTTTTACAATAAAAACATTGAGATAAGCGGTGAAGGAACTTGATGGAAGTAACATAGAGACCCAGAGATGATTTAAATGAAAGACCTGGCTTCTTGAGTTCTGATCTTACTGCCCATAGATAGGCAGTTACCATCAAGGCCATTCTTCCCTGGAGAGAATCCCATCTCAACTCTTCTGGCCATTTGGGAGAAGGTGAAACAGAAATGCAGATCACCTACTTCCCTCATATTCTGAGCACAGACAGAGGAGGCTTTGACATCTTACAGACCTGAGATAAAATTTCAGCTTTGCCACCTACTAGTTCTGTAACCATATTACTTGGTCAGACTAGTTAGCAAATATCCATTATCACCCACTGTGAGCCAGAAAACTGTACTAGCTGCTCAAGATGTGGTAGTAAACAAAAGATTTTAATTCATCCCTCAAGGAGCTAACAGTAACTTAAATTTTGTAAGCCTACTTTCTGTCTGCAAGAGTGAACATTTATTTCATGCAGAGTTCTTTGAAAAAGTAGATAGAATAATATATATGTATAACTTCTAACATAGTGTGTGGCATTTGGTAAATCTTCCTTATATTTTTTTTTGTCCACCCCTGAAATGGAGCTAACACTCTGAGCATTAGATAGGGAAAATGACTACTTACCTGGATTCTTACTGTGAGAATTGAAATAAATTTTTTTCTACTGGAACCTCAGCATTTAAGTTTTCTCCAGTAAATTCTTGATATTAGTTTCTATTCAAAATTGTTATCAAGCCAGTATGTATGAAGGCTTAGTGCATAATTCTATCTATATGATAACATAGAATATAACTGTCAGTGGAGCAACTATATCGTCGATAGTGATAGTAGGATATAACTGGTAATATAGAATTGTCAGGGATGCATTTTGTTCATGATTTCACATGGGTAAAATAGAAACTAAGATAAAGAATTAATACTAAATACACTTTACATTAGTTGAATAATCTCCATATTTTCCTAGAATAGGAATTCTGGCCAGTGTTTGATATAAGAAAACAATATTAATCAGTACATCCAAAATGTATATGTATATATACACAATTTTTAAATTTGGAAATGTCTCTAGTTCTATGTTATCTGTCCATATTTTATGTCTTTGTGTACCTCCGTATTTCTCTTTTTCTGTTTTCCATGACCATGCCCCCTTCCTGTACAGCCATAAAACCCTTATCTATAATGCAATGAGATCTGGCAGAAGTAAAAAGAAACCACTAAAGCAGATGGCCAGTTTTTTGCTGTTAACTAATGTAGTGTTGCATGAAGATAAAGGATTTTTTTTTGTTCTATTGATGTGGTTGGGATCAAAGGAAAAGAAGGGAATTGGAGAGCAATAATCCAATAATTACCTGGGCACTTGGGCTCACTGTGATTGGCAGTAAAGAAATACCAATGTCCAGTGTGATATATGGGCTAGGAGATTTGGTACCCAAGCCACAATGGGTTGGTAGTTGAAAAGGTGGTAGGGGGGTGCTCAGATATCTTAACTATATCTCCTCTTAATTAAATTATACTTTTGAACTGTCACAGTTGAAAAGATAGAAAACAGGATAATTAGAACTTACTGTGGGTAAAGGGGAACTATATAATACTTTTGGATAAAAAATGGGGTTTTAAAAAATTCTTATATGACCACCATATGCATACTTTTTTTTTTCCCCCTGAAAGCTTATTTTTTAAAGTTGCACACATACTTATATATTTGTGGACCTTATAGGCTAACCTGCTTTTTATTATGTTCAAGGAATTAATTATAATAAACAGCCATTAGCAGGGACAAAACTGCTGATTCTATCCATCTATATTTAGTACTATATATTTTTGTGTAATTTGCATTTTATTATTAATCTAATTTTTACAGTTATAATACCATTTAATGTATCAGTGACTTTAAAGAATACACATTTTTTTTAACTTTTAAAATGTGGTGCTTGAGAAAATAGAAAAATACATTTCACTACATAGCATCTTACTATAGAATTCTTTATGAAGTCATGTTTTATTGATTGTGAAAAAGTCAGCTTGACTTCTAAGCTCTGCTTAAACTTTGTTATTTTTAGAAATGAATCATCTTTGGAATGTTTATAATGTTTATCAGCCTAGATAATTTATAATACTCCCAGTAATATCACTCTGTTTATGGTCAAATGTGTTATACAAAAAAAAAAAAATCTTCATCATTATCCTGATATATGAGGCTACTGTGAACACAAGAGCTTCTGCATTACCCACCTGGTGCTGAATTTCAAAATACATATTTTGTAAATTAATTATAATCTCTAATATCACAATATAAACCACAAATATGCATGGCTGATAGCTTTCCCCTTTGTAAGAATATGTTCAGAAACCTTCCCTTACACACACAGTATGTAGGCAGGTTAGCAATTGGAAAAGAACTTTCTTTTGCCTTTGCCCTTGCAAAATGTGTTATAGGTGAATTTTATTGTACTGATACTTTATGAGTAACATGTATATACTTTGAAAGCAAAATTGCTTTTTCTTATTTTCAGATTTTATGTCTGACTATTATAGGCTCATATCTTATTTTTTTCTATTTCTTGGCCTTGGAATAGACTAGGACTGCACTAGCGTTAATTGTATGCTTGATGTAGAGTGAATTAAAAAAACAATTGGATTACATAACGTACAAGTATCTATTTATTTTCCTCTTCTTTGCATCACTATTTACTTTCATTCTCATTGTAAGAAGAAGTATTCACATGTATAATTTCATATAAGCTGCCATTTACTTTCTCCATTCTGATTGCTAAATGATTCTTTAATGACCACTCAAAAAATTGAAATGCAGTAGTTGAAATAGTCTCTGATTTGTTATGTAAATAAGAGATGATATATGTATTATGATCTATTTTGACAGTTCAGAATAAGACCCTGTTGAAAAACAGGGTTCATTCATTGTTTTTTAGTTTTTAATTGATAAATTGAAAACAAATATTTTACATTTTGTCAATAATTACATTTTTGCTTTATTTCTATATTTCTCTTATATTTTCATCTTGGCAGAATTCGTTTTTTTAAATACAGAAAATTGTCTTCCTATCATAAAAATCTGTCTTAAATGAAGGATTTGATCAAATTAGCTAGACTACTTAGGGATTTGCCAGAAAAAATATGCTAGCTGTATTTACACAAGTAGTGAATACATGTCTTTGTACAAAATAGGGTCTCACAGTGACATTAGGTAAACTTTCTCTGTTTATTTCATCTACACATAGTTTGTGTAATTTGAATGTCCTGAAGTCAAGGTTGTAGCTTACCGGTAAAGTACAGGCACGTAGTCTTATATATATATATCTCTTTGTCATTACCAGTGTCACCTACTTTATTCTCAGAGTTCTCAAAGTTACGCTCCTCAGGGGCACCTGGGTAGCTCAGTTGGTTAAGCCACTGCCTTGGGCTTATTAGGTCATGATCCTGGAGTCCTGGCATCGAGTTCCACATTGGGCTCCCAGCTCCATGGGGAGTCTTTTTCTTTCTCTGATCTTCTCAGCTCTCATTCTCTCTTTCACACTCTCTCTCTCTTTCAAATAAATATATAAAATCTTTAAAAAAAAAAGTTACTCTCCTCATACAAATTTAAATCAGAAAGGAAAAAACCAATAATCTCATGACCCAGTGACATAATTAATATTAATGCTTATTAGTTTTTTCTTGCAGTCATGTCTGTGTGTACATTTTAAAAAGGAATAATATTAGAAATAAAATTTGTCTTTTATTTTGATTTAACCTTAAAATGTAGATATTTGTGTACTCTAATTTTTTAAAAAATTAGAGTATTGTATCATATGAAGAAACCATATCAGTATATGTTGATAGCTCAAAAGAAAGTCATTGCCATTATCAATAGTGCTATAAAGGAACACACATATAAAATTTGAGTTTATCTTTAAACTTCTAGAAGAAAATCTCTTAAGAAATAGAAAGCCAAAAAAAAAAAAAAAAGACTTCTTTTTAGGGTAGTTAATGACTATCTTAAATGAATATCAGTAAATTATCAATGTACCCTGGCTTACTGTTAATACAGATGTTTAAAACAATTTTGCACATTTTGGCTACTATAAAAATGAACAAAACATAAATAAGAATAAATATTCATATATTCAGGTGTTATTTGCAAAGATATAATGACATACTCAGAAAATTCAAGAAAGATTAACTTTCTTAGAATTAACAAGAATATTTTGTGTTCCAGTATATGATTCACATATATGTATGACTTGAGTCAAAATAACAATGAAATGTATGAGTTACTTGGAAATTTCATAGGAGGAAATATAAGAACTTTTATGAGAAATAAGTCTAAAACCTTTTCCTGGGATTTATAAAAGAAGACAAAACAATATACTGTGTTCCTAAATGAAAAGACTGAGTACAGCAACATGGACAAATATTTCCAAATTATTTTTTACAGATTTTTACACAACTGAATTCAAAGTATCCATATGAGCTTTTATATGTAGAAATTCAACAGAATTATTTTAATATATATATTGAATATTAAATAAGAAAAAAGCTATTTTCAATGAAAGGAGTAATAGGAAGTCACTTGCCCAACTGATCATAAAACATATATTTTACATATAAAATAGTTAAAGATAAAAATCTCAAAATTATGCAAATTGAGCAACTGTAAAAATGAGATCCGTGAAGTAGCAATGCAGTTTATATGTCTGCATTGCAATGTGATATGAATGACACCTCAGAAAATCAAATGTATAGGACTAGAAATAGTTAGGCAGAGATCAAATCAAGTGTGTTTGTATGTATATGTGTGTGTGTGTGTGTGTGTGTATTTCAAATTATATACTATAAAAATTCTCAAGGAGGACCTCTTTGTGTTATCTACCCTAAAGTCCATTTTTGAACGTGTATCAAAGTAGGCTGCAGTCACAGTATATTCCTAAATTAATAATGACTTCCAGAGACCGTTTCCTTGTTCATCACACATTCCAGGGCAGGTAGGTGTTTCTCATCAGAGTATTTGTGTATGGTGGGAAATAGTGATGGATGTTATTCCTTTGCTGCCATGGTTATACCTAGATCTAGTCTAATGGCATGAAGCTTCCAAAGTCATTTTCAGGGTACCTGCCATTCCAGTCTGCAGGAAGGGAGAATGAGCATTCTAGAGACTCTAATGGGAAATTTTTATGGATATGTTTGGAAGTAATTCACATTACTTCTGCTGCCGTTTCCACTAACTAGAACTCAGCTTCATGGCTATACCTATAAACGGTCTGAAAGGTGTAATCCTCTTGTGATAGAGGAAGCTATTTATAAAAGATACCATGTAGCTTGAAATAAAACTGTATTTAAAGCCCTAATATATATTTTAAATGTATAAATGGAGGGATTTTTTTGCAGCTTTATCAAGATACATTTAATACCAGTAAGTTACTCATTTAAAGTATATAGTTCACAGGACTTTGAAGTGTGCATTGTACAACCATCAACACAATCAATTTTAGAATATTATCAGTCCTCCAAAAAGAAACCCCATACCTGTTGGTGGTCACACCTCATTTCCCCTTTCCCCAGTCCCTAAAAACCACTAATCTACTTTATATTTCTATGGATTTGCCTATCTTTACCTTTTGTGTCGATAGAATCATATAATTTTTTATCTTTTGTGACTCAATTATTTCATTTAACAGAGTATTTTAAAATTCATCCTCATCATAACATGTATTTGTTACTTTTTTATTGCCAAATAATATCCCTTTGTCTGAACATACTACATTGTGTTTATCAGTTGATAGAAATTTGGATTATTCCTACTTTTTGGCTAATCTGCAAAATGCTGTTGTGATAATTCATGTACAAGCTTTTGTACAGCCGTGATTTTATTTCTCTTGGGTGTACACATAGAAGTGAAATTGTTGAGTCATATAACTGTATGCTTCACATTTTGAAGAACTGCTAAACTATTTTCCAGAGTGGCTTCACAGTTGAACCTTCCAAACAGCAATGTGAAGCTTCTCATTTCTGCACATCCTCACCCGCACTTATTATTACCTGTCCTTTTCACTTTATCATCCTAGTGAAGGTGAAGTAGTATATCATTGTGGTTTCGGTTTGCATGTCCTTAATGCATAATGATATTGAGCTTCTTTTCATGTGCTCCTTGGTCATCTGTATACCTTACTGGAAAAATTTTCAATCATTTCTTAATAACTAAAAATTGTTTATTATTAAGTTCTGAGTCTTCTTTATAGAACTATTTTTATTAGAAAAGGCCAGAAAATATTGTTAGAATATATATAGAGTTAAGAGTTCTTCCAACTGCATATTCTAAGAGAAGCTCTTTGCCTGGATTTATGCACTTAAATCTCATCTGCTTTACATTTACTTTGAAATCCTATGCCATTTATCTAGCCTTATGTCTCCTCCCCTTTTACTTACCATATATGAATTCTAGTAGGTCATTAAATCAGGTTTTTATTATGACAAAAACTAGTAATTAACAGTGATTGAAATTTCACTCTGATAGGTGAATTGTATAGTAGTGACTTATATACAAAGTATCAAGGTAATTAATTGGGTTCTCTGGTTGTATCGAGTTACTCTTCCCTAAGTACATGATAAAGAACTTTAAGCTTTAATCGTGATGATGGAAAGTATTTCTATTTCTGTTCTAGTCCAAATTCTTGTCCTTGCAAATTTTGGAAATCCTCTTATTTATATGTTTTTGTGTCTTCACTCAAACTATATTATAAATATTGAGTCTTTCATTTTATTTCCATAGATTCGTTTCCTATAATATGTTCTGCAAACTACTGGTTGCCTCTTTTACTTCATCTCAAGAAAGTTATACAATTCATTTTATCTATCAAATCTATATAGTGTATAATAGTGACCTTTCGACTCACTCACATTACAGTTTCATTATTTTTTTAAAGCTTTTTTTTTTTTTTTTTTTTAAGTAGTTTTATACCCAGTGTGGGGCTAGAACTCAAAGCCACAAGATCAAGAGTCAAATGGTCTAGTGACTGAGCCATTATGGCACCCCCTGGATCCATTCATTGCTTTAAACAAACAAACAAGCAAAGATGAGAAACAAGAAAACTTGAGATTTTATATGGTAAGAATCCTAGCAACTGCATTATTTCAGCACACTGCGCTTATCTGAAATAGTACTATTTGAGAAGAAAAGACTAGGAGAACGCTAAATAAAGATAATACATGATTTATAAATGTTGATACTGAACAGTTCCTACAGCTTTAAGGAACCATAAACAGAGAAAGATGTCAACATATTTAGAAAGTAATATTTAGGGCACCTGGGATGCTCAGTGGGTTAAAGCCTCTGCCTTCGGCTCAGGTCATGATCTCAGGGTCCTGGGATTGAGGCAGTGTTAGGCTCTCTGCTCTGCAGGGAGCCTGTTTCCTCTGCTTTCTCTGCCTACCTCTCTGCCTACTTGTGATCTCTCTCTGTCAAATAAATAAATAAAATCTTAAAAAAAAAAAAAAAAAGAAAGTGATATTTACAGGAAGCCCCCAAACTGAAGTTTACAGTATCATCCAATCTAAGCTGCTTTTAGAATCCTTATTTGCATGCCCCTATTGAATGAAGTGGTCAATTTCAGACCTTAGAGTCTAATTCCATTTCTGTTACTTCCAAGGTACATTGACCTTAACTAATTCGATTCAGTTTCCTTATTTGTTAAAGGGCTAATTAGGCCTATTTTGTTATAGTATGAGGATCAAATATAATAATGTATAGAAAGGCCCTAACACAAAGCTTCACACATTTAATCCTAAGAGAATGTGGTCATTAAAACATACCTTTTGGAATTAGAATTAAAAAAACAAATGACCTGGATAGTAAGCAAAATTTGAGGTACAACACCATCTTGGGGTCACTTACTTTCCATAGTGTTTTTCAAAGACTGCATTGTGTGTTCTTAATCTCCAAGTGTGACAGTTTCTCTAATTATGAGCCTACACATTTGTATACACATTCTATCATTATTTTCAGAACTCACCCACTGGACTGTAACTAAGTCTTTAATGAGTTACTAATGAACATCTTAAGCTTAGATCAGCATTTAAGAAAATGTTGAAGAGTGTTGAAAAGCTATTCAGAGTGCAGGCCTGTTGCTTTTAATTAGACTATAAGCCCAATAAAATTTCCTGTCTTCACTATTCATCCAAGGCTTCAATAAATTGAATAATGAGTGACAGATAAGCTCTCACTTTGGTATTATTATTTTAATATTAAGTTAAAAGAGATAAATATATTGAGCTAAGTCAGATAAATCATTATTTTGATTAAATAACAAAGATAAAAAAACATGCAAAACCAAAATGCATTTTACAGTGATTTTTTTTTTTTTTTTTTTTTACTACCCAGTGGATAAATTATTACAGCTGTCATGTACACCCTAGGGAGAAATCAGGAAAGAAGTAATCTTCTTATATGGCCAAAATGAAGGTGGTAGGGGACAGGGGCTGGAGGCCGGCTCCGGTTGAACCAGGAGTCCCTGAAGGAGGTGCATGAGAGAGCCCTGAAGATTCCTTTCCCATCACCTGCCAGGCATCTCTGCTTTGCTGGCTTCAGTATCTTTATTTATAAGCAACAAGTGACATGACATCAGAAGACAGAATGTTTTACAACAGATGACTTTTAGTGGTAATGTATACTGATCAACAAGATTAAAAAAAAAAAAAGGCTTAGGTTAGTAAGTTACATGTAGAGTTAAACTTTAAGATAAAAGCTAGGATTTTAGTAAACCAGCTAGGAGTCATCCTGTCTGGCATTTTAACCATAATAGGGGGAAGGGTTATTTATTTGGTAGGGGTAGAATTTAAGTTGTTTGCATAGGCCTTTTCTTTATAACCATGTGTGTAAGCACTATGGGGGCCCTGTTCCAGGGAGGGTTTATACAAATGGCGGTGTTCTAACTACCTTGTTCTTTGACTATTGATTCTCCATTCTCCTTGTAGACACCAATACAAGGGAATGTGGGTGTTTGTGTAGCAAGGATACTCATGGAATGTAGGCCTCGGAGAGGGAACCACCATTTGTCATTAGTTAATATGTGGTAACTTCTGTCCTGTTTGTGCCTCATCTTTAGAGAAAGCTCTTTTTCTTGGGCTAAACTGATTCCTAGCTCAAGGGCCTTTAAACATTTTATGACCTTGCATATCTTCAGGGGAAAGGTGCTGGGAGAAACTTCTTAGTGATTTGATCTGAAGTCTTTATAGTAGGGCTAAGGGGATGGTCTTTATGCGGTGTCAGTAAAGAACTCTTGGTTTGGTTTGGAGCACCTTGAGGTCCTGTCAGGAATGATGTGCTTTACTTTTAGGATAAAGACCAATTAGTAAAAAGGAAGGAGATACCAGTTCTTCCCCATGGGCAGGAGCTAGGCTCAGACTACCCTTTCCTCACTGTGACCACGTCGGGGCTGGTGGGGTTATTTTCTGGTGGCAGGAGCTGTGCTTCTACTGCTACCTTCTCACTGAGACTTATGGAGTCAGTGAGTTTTCCAGTGAGGCAGGAGCTGTGCTCCACTGCAGTCTTCCCCACAGTGACTCCGTCAGCTTGCGAGACCCCAGTGGCTCCCAACAGACAGGTAGTGCCTTTCAGAATACATAAGAAAGCAGAACTGGAAAACCTTTACTGACAAGAAAAGAAGTAGAAACAATACTCTGCTTGTCTGTCTCTCCCTCTCTTTCCTTTTCTTTTTTTGCTGATCCCTCCCTCCCCCACTTTCTTACCCCTCCTTCTCTCTCCCTCTTTCTCTCCTTATACGTGTATTTTAAACTGAAGTGGGATTGACATTCTTTATCAATCAACCATGTTATAAGTATTTCAGGGTATTTTCTAGCATTTATATAGGACTTTTCAGTTAACTGAACACAATAGCTCAATGAATACTTATATCCAATGAGTCAGAGATAGTTGTATCACTGATATTAAGGAGAAAAAAAAATAGATTCAGAGCTTCAATCTAATGATGCAGTGACATTTGAAATAGTTCATGGAAGAGAAATTCAAAAATCTCATAAACATTTTGTGGAGGTTTCTTCCAAAGGCATTTTAATGACTTATGAGAATTTGCCTTATTTCACAGACCTCTGATTTAAATGATAAATAAAAATAAGCCAACCTAAACAACATATAGAAGAATGAGCTAGAATATTACAAAACAGAACAAGTAAAATTTTTAAAGTTTCATTTAAGAAAAAATAAGCAGTATTGTGCTTATGTAAACTAGAGATAATAGTGAAAGAATCAGTGGGTTAGGGTCATCATTGTAATGATAGTACATTTCAAACATTATAAACGCTCATACTTAGCTCCTAATTTTAAAAATATGTTAAAATATTGCTCCCAAACACAAAAACAAATGACTTGTGAGAAACATCCTTAGTCTATGAAACTTAAATCACTTGTAACTCTGAAAAAATACTCTTTGGTGGTGTTTTGTTGTTGGCATGTCTCTCACCTTATAAATAACATTACAGCCCTGGTTTTGTCGAGATCCCATGCTTGCTATTATGATCAATAGATATTTGGAGGAAGAAGCTGACTAATTGAATTACATAGCTATTCATCAACGGAGAGCAAGAAAACAGAAACAGTTGAAATTAGTTAGAAATCATGCTTATTTAGTACTTTTATTATTTACAAATCTTGATCTCAAGGTATATGCCATTAAAATATGATTTTTTTTGATATTTATTTCAATTTTAAGCTCCCCAGGTAAGATGAAAACTCTGGTAGTGCCCTCATATAGATTTTACATCTTACGTGTTCATTATTTTTCCTTTCCTACTTCTTTAAGTTCCCCCCAAACTATTATTCAAGAACTTTGATGCTCTGATGGCTTTTGATGTTTGGAGACTAGCATAAACATGGGGAAATATTTTGATCATTTCAGTAGATTATGAAATATTAATTTTTATATTTTATGCTTCTTACTAGGAAAGCACAAAGTGTTTGCATAGTGAAAAATCTTAAACTGATTATGTAGACAATTTGGATATGGCAGTGACTCATATTACTTATGATGAGTATTAAATATTATTTATAATGAAAGCAATTTGAACTTTAAACTATTAGTGAATTTCTTTTTTTTAAAATATAAACTTTTAATCAGATATGTAATTCTTAAAGGGAGTAAGATGAAGTATCTCTCTTTTTGAAGAAGGTTAGAAATAAAAAAGGACAAGGTATGTTGGCCTTATCGTTACCTCCTGCCCCCAAACCAGAATTACCTTTGAGACATCTTAGAATCCATACAATAGAGTTTGAAAATGTGACCTCAAATGGAGAAGGGAGAGGAGTAAGGTGTGAGGGAAGTGTGTTTGTGCCTCTAAATTATCTTTCCCCCTATTAATCTGGAGAGGAAAAGAGACATTTAGGACCTGAAGGCTCTCCTCAAATATACCTGAAGATAAGTACCTTCTGGGAACAGCTTCATTTATTTTGCACAGCCTATTTGTATAGAATTTAGACAGGTAAGTTGGAGAATGCAAAGGTGTAGGTATCACCTTTCTTCACATGAGGAAGAACTTACTGCTTCAGATAGAATTGGCTGCCCCAAGGACAGACTGAGCTTCTGATCACTGTCTCTTCACATGAAACTTTAGGTTCAAAGTTTTTTAGCGGGCAAGCCCTTGGCGTTATTGGCTAGCATGTGCGTTGCATGATTCTTTCCAGACCTCAGAGTCTGTGCTTCTAATGGAATACCAGACTTAAAACTGTGATGTTTATCTTGAAAACTTATTTTTATAATAGCTTCAGGAAGACAAATGAGATTTATATTTATAACTCAAATAAATATTTCTCCTGAAGTCATCCAGTATTTTAAGTGTAACATATACAATATTTTTAAAACAGATGTCCAGATTTGAGGTCTGTTCTCATAGCTGCTGTCCATGTGGGCATTGTAATAGCCAGTCCACTGCTAATGCCACGGATTGCTGACACTGGATTCCTTTTATAGAGAAGTAAAGGAGCCTTGGAACTTATAGATGTGTGAGAAACTCCAATTTATAGAACAAATCAGAGTCTCATTTCCTTTAACTTAATAAAGTCTGCTAGACTTTCTAATATACTGTATTCCTCGGTCTTGCCAATGAAATCATTCTATTCTCTAATACAAACCTATTCCTTCTAGGTCCCTAGATTTTGCTTTCTAGTGAGTGTGTTCTTATTCTTCATGTAAGCATAGATTCTTTCCTTTAATACCGAAATTATTATACTTTGCAGCTGATGTGATTCTTTTATGCATTTAAAATCATTTGTCATTCTCTACTTACTCTACATATTGACTTTTCCCAAAATAATCTCTAGGAGAGGTCACTGTTCCCGAGTCTGTTTCCCTATCCTGCCCTATGATTCCTTCCCAGGAACTTCATTCAGTATGAGCTCATGCTCTGGCTGTTGCTTAGCTCTTTGATCTCATTCCAGACTATTCTTCTCCCAGCCCACATATAGATTATTGGTCATTGTGCTATTTCTCCTTCCTTCCTTCCTTCTTTCCTTCCTTCCTTCCTTCCTTCCTTCCTTCCTTCCTTCCTTCCTTTCTTTCTTTCTTCTTTCTTTTATTTGACAGAGACACAGCGAGAGAGGGAGCACAAGCAGGGTAGTAGGAGAGGGAAGCAGTCCTCTCACTGAGCAAGGAGCCCTATATGGAGCCCAGGACCCTGGGATCATGAGCCAAAGGCAGGTGCCCAATGACTGAGCCACCCAAGTGTCCCTATTGGGCTGTTTCTTGATGAGATCTGAGGTGGTTCCAACCTGAGAAATTGTAGCAGTCTGGAATGCTCTTTACTCCTAATTTTTTTTTTTTTTTTAATGACTAGCAACTTCCAATCTCATTGAGATCTCAGTTTAAATTTTTACTCCCATAGATAAATCTTCCATAAACCCAAAACAGAGTATCCTTTACATATTATTCTATTTAAACTTTCTCCAGATTATAGAAAATTAAAAAAAAAAAATTGCTCATCTGTTAGTGTATTCTGTCTTCTATACCAGAATGGATGATTCATTCAAGTAAGTACATGGTCTCTTTTGCTTACCAAAATCTCTAGCACCATGAATAAGATCTAGCACATAATGTAAACTCAAGAAATATTTGTTGAATGAAAAAATAAATGCATGCTCCATCACTCCAAATGTCCCTAGACATTAGCTTGGCTGATGGTGAAATTTTTCAACTCTATTATAACTGAAGCTTATAGGAGAATGCAGCTTTATCATCTTATGCTACTTTCTGGCCGTAGTATCATTTATACTTGTATATATTCGTGTAAAAATAATTAAAAAGTAGTCACATTTTGGGCAATGAGGAGAGGGATATTTTAGAAGTCTAAAGTTCAGAAAAAAAATCATTGGAGTTAAACATTAAAGGAGGTGATTTTTAGAAACTGTGATTTTCACAGTGCTTTTGGTCTTAAAACTTGTTCCCTTCTTTGACACCTTTTCATTTACACAGTCTATCAAAATTGCATTGAGATTATCTTTTGCCCATATATTTGCCCAGATATCAGTAGAAATAAAAGTGATGTTTCACAACAATGCTAAACTTAGTTATGTTGCAGTCTGGCTAGTTCTATCCTAAATTTTTTTCTAATCAAAGATGGATTGTTTGACAAATTCCTTAATATTTTTGTTTTCTACAAAGGTTAGTTTCTTATGATTTGGGAAAGAACATGTATTTTGGTCTTAATTTGCAAATTTTATATGTCAAGAAATTATAGTGCCACTGTATAAACTTACAGTGTTAGAAAGATGATCATAAAATTCTCTTGTCTTATTGAATTTCCTAGTTTCTCTCCAGAGTTCTGAATGGTAGTCAAATAGCATTTTTAATGTGTTTTTAAATATGCATGTTATAGTATGCTAAAATAATTGTGTAAAGCAAAGTCTTTTTCCTTGTAAAGTCTGTTCCTTTCTGTTAATAGGAACATTTTTATTTTCATTTCTGTTTATAAAACTAGTTGTAGTTAGTGTAGAAAATGTGTATCTCAAGTATCAATTCACCAGAAAATTAAAAAAAACCTGTACTTAAATAGCTGTTTTTCATAGCATATAATGTATGACTGTTTTGTGAATTGTTAAAAATATCATATGTGTACAGTTTTATTTTTTCATTATTGTCTCGGTCTTCCATATTTATTCATTTATGTAATATGTACCATTTGTCAGTAAAATCACTGTGTATTTAAATGGAAAAAATGTATGTATATCTTTTTCACTTTAATGTTCATCACAGATCTTAATACAATATCTTTAAAAAAATGTTAAATGACCTGAAACATATAAATATAAAACCATCCATGTAAGTGTAACAACATAACAAACAAAATGAAACTAATAAAATTAAATAAATAAATAAATAAATAAACAAACAAACAGACACACACCTCTCTGAAACTTCTGGCACCCATTACCTTACCAAGCTTTTTGTGTGTGAATACTTAGTTCAGTAACATTTTTATTCATACTTATAGAATTTAATGGCTATAATTTTACAGCAGAATGCTGTGAAACTATAAAATATAAAATTTATATTTTTTTCAAGTAGCTCTCTCTGCTTTCAATAATTGTTTAATTTTCCAGTTATTGCTAAGGATTAGGTTGAGGTGTTTGACTTACTTAAGATAGTGTTTAGCTAGGACAGAAATACACAGTCAGTCCCACACTAGGGTACTGGAGGATGCATTCTTCTCAGCTCCAGGGTTATGTGAGTGGGGCCTGGGGTGGCTGGAGTCCAGGGACTATGGCCTGCGGCAGAGAGCAGCCTTGGGAATAGCTCTAGCTGGGCTCCTCTGAAGCGGGCCTGAGCTGAGCGGAGTCTGATGGTGCGCCCTGCGGTCCCCGCAGGTGGCAAACACAGTGAGCGACATCCAGCCCTTGCTGCTCCACTGCGACATGCTGAGCGCAGCCCAGGAGGCGCTCTACCACCCAGACATCTCCTTCAGCAACCAGCGGCAGAGCGTGCCACTACTCATCGTGGACAAGGGCCCCGTGGAGCTGCCAGAGGAGGTCGTGGTCCCGGTGCCCAAGGAGCCCAGAGTGCAGCCCAAGGTGCGGCCAGCGGTGGGGAGAACGGGTTGGGGGTGGCTGGGCAGGGACTCCTGGAAGGCTCAGCCCCTGGCAGTGGCCCAAATGTGTCTCTTCACCCACTCATTGTGGCTGATGTCTGTATTTTGTGATCCCCTAGCCAGTTGTTCAACACTGCATGCTTGTTCGACATTAGAGCCTCCTCATTATGTCAAAATGTTTGAATTTAAATTTCTGAATGGATTTTAAATATCTTCACATTGTCACAGGAAATTCCAAATTACTTTAAGTGACCATTTCAACTATTGTAAAATGTGACGGTTGTAAAAGACAAGTTTTAACATTTCTGATCATCTGTGTGTTTGGGGGAAAAATGTCATCAATGGAAACTATCAAGAATTTGAGGAAAGTATGATGAACACATCTTGGTTGGGAATTGTATATAGTCATTTAAAGCATAAAATTTGATAGAAAAGTGATAGTTATAGAAACAACCTAATTTTCTTATGAAAATGTTGAAAGTATAATATTGTCTTTGCAGCTGGCAAATGCAGTAAATGACATCCATCTCTTGACGCTCTAGTGAGAAATAGAATATTTGCACAAAATTCAATACTGTTCTTTCCCCCAATACTTTATCTAATACTTAAGCAATGTAATTTTTCTCACTAAACTCCATTTAGGCACTCCTGTCCCTCTTATTTCCTCTAGGGAATTTACTATAATAAATATAATGTGATATGTAATATATATTTTCTTTGTATATGCAATATGTATTTTATGTTAATGTTTGTTCATTGATAATATTTAAACAAATTGGCAAATTTATATGAATGCAATATGCATATATTTCATTTACATTATATTATATATCATATTAATAGTTTCCTTTGTATACTACATGAATTGGGCTAGGGGAACCATAATAAAGCTCTGTCACCTCTCCTATTACATAATTTCTTCAAGAGGATATTCATACAAGAAATACTGGCAAAGGAATATGAAATAGAACTGAGCTTATCTTCTTAACCCCATAACCGTATTCTTTGGTAAAATAAGTTGGAATACTTGGTTTTCAGTTCAGGGTCCAAGAGAATTTTATCATAAATCCATCTGAGATGGATTTTTCAATTCTGACATGGGAGCATTAATCCTACCTTTTCAGGGGCACCTGGGTGGCTCAGTGGTTAAGCCTCTGCCTTCAGCTCAGGTCATGAACCTGGAGTCCCAGGATCCAGCTCCTCACGGGGCTGCCTGCTCTGCAAGGAAGCCTGCTTTTCCCTCTCTCACTCCCCCTGCTTATGTTCCTTGTCTGGCTGTTTCTCTCTGTCAAATAAATAAAATCCTTAAAAACAAACAAACAAACAGACAAACAAAACCTACCTTTTCAATTACTGCAGCCACATAGAAAGAGTGTGAGTGAGAGTGACTTGGCCTTCAGGGTCACTCTGTCCGCTCAGTTACCTAGTTCAATGAATGGCCTAGAATTTTTCCATCCAGATTAGCATTTCTCCCTTGGTGTTGATGATTAGTGATGGGGGAGTGCATATGATTCCACAAAAGTGTGTGAAATTGACTATAGTGCATTCAGCAAATTCAGGGAAAATGTATAGTAAACATTCTTTAAGGACTTTTTTTTCTGCTCTCTGTTTTTTGTTACCATTTCAAACCTGAATTATCTAAATTGGATTCAATCATATTTTTTGCAGAATGTGCTTCAACAGTCACAAAGTTTTCCTCATGATATTGGCTTTTGATTTATATTGTAAAATAATAATATAAAATTAATATTATTTAATTTACTTCAGTGCATGTACATTCATCACAGTTTCTAGTACTCCTGAGGAAGAAATCCAAAATGACGTTTAATTTTTGAGTAAGTGTTATAAATGTTCAAGCCAGCAAGTAACAATCTCTCTCTCTCTCTCTCTCTCTCTCTCACACACACACACACACACACACACACACACACACACACACACAAATTCAGCTTGGCAATTCAGTTTTGAGGGGGAAAAATAAAAATATCAGTCACTTAGAATAGTTTTTCCTGTATAACTTTTACTAAGGAGTTGGCTGTATTTAAATGTTCCCCAATATTTATAGCTTAATAAGATTTTTCTGTGTTACTAGCTTTTACTTTTTGTCATGTGTGTGATAGCTTTCAGTGCAGTAATGGGTTTTCTTTTTTTTTTTTTTTAATCTTTTTTTAAAGATTTTATTCATCTATTTGACAGAGAGAGAGATCACAAGTAGGCATAGAGGCAGGCAGAGAAAGGGAGGAAGCAGGATCCCTGTTGATGTTAATCTGTTATAAGGAGACAATATTTTTTGAAAGTTGCTTTTGTGCAAAAGTAATTTTATCAGTGAGGTAAAGAGCATCTGAAGGTCATCTTCTAGTGCTCCCTAAATTAAAAATAAAGAAAAAAGAGTAAATATTACAGGGGCATCATCTCTCCTGATAGAGAAGATAATACATACAGCTAGAATGCTTGGACACATATTAAAAATGAAAGTGAAAGAAGAAATACCATATTACGCTTGAGCTTTTCAAGTTAAAAGACAGGGAAGAATGCAAACAAGAAAATGTCCAGTGAACTCTAGCTCCCTCCCCTTCCCCTTTCCACTACCTTTCTCAAAAAAAAAAAAAAAAAAATCTGTTATAGAAGTAAGATACTCTAAAATACAGAAAACTCAGAAATCAACATAAATAATAAAAACCGATATTAATGTAATTTTTATTGAAAAATCAAATTGATACTTCTTTTAAAAATGTTAACCTCTGTATTTGCCCTAGAGATAGCCAAACACACAAGGGAAAACCCAACAAAATTAACCTTATCAACATTAAAAAAAAAAATCTTTTTATTGGTTTGAAATTAAACTTTGTCCTTTTATAAATTTTATATTCATTTGACTCAGGGTAGCTAATAACAGTTCTTAAGAGTTAATGAGTGTTTGGATTTGTAGGAATTAGGACTTCACAGTAGAGCAGCAAAGCATAAAGACAAAAACATTGTTCTCAGGAGACTTGTTTCTCTTTAGCATATTAAGGCAGAAGGAAGTCTGAGGGCAGATTGCCCAGTTAATGACTAGATATCAAGACTTTTCCTTGAAGCCAAAGGAATGTAAATGTGTTTTTTATAAGGATTTTCTGTGCTTTAATTGTGATTTTCGTACAGATACATAAGTTCATTGAGATGATCTACAAATAACCCTCCTGCAAGCTACACATGGAGTGTGCAGTATGCTCTTCCAGCATTCAGTGAAAGCATTTCATTCTTGACAAGTCATAAAAACTCTACCCTGTGCTCATTTTAAAGCTTACCTTTGCATGAGCCAAAATGCTTTTACAAGGAACTTGTGTATTCTATCAGTCCTTTTGGAGAATCAAATCAAACTCTGCCATCACTTTTTTTTCTCATTTTCCCCATTCTTGGGTTCTTATGGTTATATATGGGAATGCTTTTATGATACTTATAAGCATGTAGAAAACTCCATTTGATTTGTTTTGTTACTTTAAGCAAAAGTCAGCCTTTAAAATTAATCTAAATGATAAGATTATTAAATAATCTAAAAATGCTCTATCATTCATTCTTGCCCTTATTTATTTTTTCTATAACATTGGATTGAATATAAATACCTGCTGGATTCTGGGCTAAGTGCTAGGAAGACACAGAGAGGAAGCTCAAATTTTGATCTCTCAGTGAGTATTGGGACACAATAAGAGAGTACAGTGTGGCAAGTGCTTGCTAGAGGATATCTACCCTATGACCAAAGAGAGCAAGAACCTTGTTTGTAAAATTATAATAAGCACAAGATTTGGTCTGCACACGGTCAAGAGGGAGTTCTAAATGTAGGAGCAAAAATTATATGGAGAAGCGGTTAAAGATCTGGTCAGGATGGCATGCTACTACTATGCAGAGTTGAGAATTTTGCTGATGGCCATGAGGGGACAATTAAATCTATCTTACAGGCATTAAGCAAAGACTGACCTGCTGCCTGCATTTGAGCAATGAACTAGATACTTTAAAACTGGAGATAAGAAGGTTGTTCTGTTAAGTCAAGTAAGAAGTGATGCTAGCCCTGACTCATAAAGTGAGTGACATTAGTGATAATGAGGGTCAATCGACAGGATTTAGAGATTCATGGAATATGTGACTAGGCCAAAAGAGAACTCAGAGGACAATCAGGTTTTTAGCTTAAAAGATAGCATGATGAATGATTGTACTACTTACTGAGATAAGAAAGACAAGATGAAACAGAGAATGTTGATATGGAATGATGGTCTTATTATCCAAACACATACAAGTAACTTCTTCAACACACTCCTTTGAGTAGAAACATAACTTTTTGACCCCCAATTTAAGAGCTCATAACTTAAATACAATACACAATTCTGAAAAAAAGATAATTAGAAATGCTATTTGTTGATCATAAGTTATTCTCATTAAAAGGGAAAAAATATTACCATTCTTTGTGAGGCATTCTGTTTTGTGTTAGGTATGATAAAATGCTCTGTAACAGAAGAACATATACTAGGATTTTTATTCAATCCTTCCTTCTACTTCCCAGTAATACCTAGCAGGGTTAGAGTGGAGCCAAGATCAGATCTGAGTTTGAGCTCTTTTGTGTTCCCATGAGACAGCTGCCGGAATTCTTATTATATATGTGCATTTGCAATACGTACTTCTCAGTACTAAGGCAGGGAAACAGGCTGAGCAGTTAGGACAGTTGATCTGCAGCTTAGATATTTTTGACATTCATTCAGTTCTTAGTACAATGTTCCATGTCAAAATTTGGGAGAATACAGGAGACTAATCTGCTCATATTTGTACTCATTAACAGCATAACATGACACACAGTTTAATAAAATAATAACAAAAGATAATCCCCATGTGTCTTTTAAGAGTACCTCAAAAATGAATCTTGATTTATACTCTTGCCTAATTAAAATTGATTATGAGAATAGCCTATCCTTTGATGACATTGTAAAGTGATGCTATTTCTTAGAGATACCTAATAGTCTCAGTGGTTAAGAGTGTAGAAGATCAAAACTGTACTTAAAAAAAAAAAAGGCATTTTTTTTTTCTAAGATTTTATTTATTTGACAGAAACACAGCGAGACAGGGAACACAAGTAGGGGGAGTGAGAGTGGGAGAAGCAGGCTTCCTGCCGAGCAGGGAGCCCGATGTGGGACTCGATCCTGGGTCTCCAGGATCGTGACCTGAGCTGAAGGCAGTTGCTTAACCAACTGAGCCACCCAGGCGTCCCCAAAAAAAGCATTTTTAAAGTCATAAATCTAAGACCATAGTTGAAGAACTCACCTAATTGTACATGTAACGGCATTGTAATGAAATGATAGAGACGGGAAGGGTGGCAAAAACTCATTAGTTGGGCTACTTGTTTAACAAAATGATTTGGAAATGAAGTCAATTCTTTTATATACCATGAACTCACCAACATGATAGGGAAAATCAGTGGCCACTGGAATAAAGGAGAAGCAGGGAGCGGTAAATGTGAGATGTGTTAAAACCTAGAACACATACATCTAGTAAATACGAGTAGTAGGCAATGCATTTTCTCTTATCTCAGACTGCATTTCCACATGTGTCTGATTCTTCAGCCTCGTGGAAGTTCTATCAGCTTACCAGACACCATGCCCCTTTCTCTCTATATCTTTGCAAATGATATTATCGTTGCTGGCTGGAAAGTCCTATGCCACCTGAGTCCACTTAAGCTTAGCTAAAAATTCGATGTAGATTGAATTGTATTGATTTTCCTTCGTATTCACCCATCCCAAGACCTATTCTTGACAGAACAATTCCTATCCTTCTCTTGATTTTCAACTAGAAAGTTAAGCATAGGCTTGTAGTCAACAATTTATCTTCACTTCTGTCTGGTTTTTGTATTTGCCTTTGCTATAGTTGATAATCATTGGAAAATCTGAGACCATGTTACTCCTACTATGTTTTTATTAGTGCTACTTATATGGACTTTGATAAGTTATCCTTCTGGCATATTCCCATATTTTTACTCCCCCTACTCCCAAATTTTTAGAAAAGCTTTTCCTAATTTTGTTATTACCTTATTGTCTCTCATATATAGGTAAAGACTAGGAGTTCGTAGGGAGATATGAAGACGAAGGAATTTGTTACAGAAGGACAGATAATATTGCTGTAGCAATGGAAAACCCCTTTGTTTCGTTTTTTTAGAAGATTTTATTTATTTATTTGACCGAGAGTGAGAGATCACAAGTAGTAAGAGAGGAGCAAGCAGGCTCCCTGCTGAGCAGAGAGCTGGATATGGGCCTCAATCCCAGGACTCTGACAATGTGACCTGAGCCAAAGGCAGAGGCTTTAACCCACTGAGTCAGCCAGCTGCCCAAAAACCCTTTGTTTTACAAGCCCAGCCTCCTGGATGTAATTGTTACTGCAAGAGAACAGTATAATATTGCCTTCAAAGTTCTATGTTACCTTCTTGTTTTATATTACTGTAGTATTTTTTTCAGATGAAACACCCTGTTCACTTTTGTCTTATAGTGAGGTTTGCTAAGGTAGGCAAAAAGTTAGGTCTAATTAATATGCAAAACATTATTTGTTCATCACTCTTTAGAATTTTTAGATACATTTAGGGCCATATTATACTTTGATATGGGAAGAAGGGTAATAGGCCTCTACGAAATAGGTAAAACACAGAGGTTAAAAAAATAATAGTAAACCTTGTAGCCCTAAACATGATTTCAAAGCCTTTCTTTAGGAGCTTGTTTCTTTCCCAAATGGTATAAATTATAAAATTATTTATAAATATAAATAAATGATTAATCCAGTTGAAAATAAATGTGTTACTGTGTTTGGCCTCCAAGATTTTACAGGGAAATATGATAAATTTCCCTGTTTCTTTTGTTTCTTTTGGCATAAAATGTAATTATTTTCCTTTTCCATCTGAGAAGGATATGAATAGCTTATGGAAATTATATTTTTACCATTATATTTTTCTTGTTACAAACTATGGATAATGGGAAGTGGAAACTAAACTTTGACATTTAGGCCCCCCCGCAAAAAAAAAAAAAAAAATGTTCCTTTGATTTAATTAGGAATATATTGCAAGTTGTTTCATTAACTCATTAATTGAGTATCTGCTATGTGTCAATAATTGTATATATGTCCCAAAGGAGCATATTTGATGCTACCAATGACAGATACTTCTCAGAATAAATTAGTCAATTACTAGTAAATCCCTTCCTTTTTCTTCTGTTTCCTTTCTTTCTTTCTTTCTTTCTTTTTTTTTTAAGATTTTATTTATATTTGACGGAGAGAAACACAGAGAGGGAACACCAGCAGTGGAAGTGAGAAAGGGAGAAGCAGGCTTCCTGCTTAGCAGGGATCTCAATGTGGTCTTGATCCCAGGATTCTGGGATCATGACCTAAGCTGAAGACAGCTGCTTAGACTGAGCCACCCAGGTGCCCCTCTTCTGTTTCCTTTCAATTCACACAATATACATAGCAAAAGAGATCTGCAGTGTATCCCAGATGCAGAGGAAACTTGCACTGTATTTATAGAAGCCTTAACCTTAAATTAAGATGAAAGGGGAGGACAGGACAGGTTCTGTGTATAAAACTTTATACTTTCATAGATTGGCTTATGTCTGTATTTTTAGATTCTGCATTCTTCATATAGTCTCCAGTCCAGAAATATAGAAACTTGGCCAGGAGCTCTGTTCTTTCCCTCTTTTATGTATATGGTTAATTAAGTTGATGACTTTTCCCTCACTGTGATTACTTCCTGAGAAGCAATTTCTTTTTCTTGGTTATTAGACATTTCTTTACTTTTTCACCATTTTGCTTTTAATGATATAAAGAAAGTAGTAGTATGGAATTACCATTATTACTTGAGTTTTGGGGTCAGAAAGATTTGGGTTTGTTCCTAGCTTCACTTTTTTTTTAGTAGTCTTTTTTTTTTAAAGAAAAACAACTTTTTTTAAAGATTTTATTTATTATTTATTTGAGAGTGAGCGAGAGCATGAGAGGGAAGAGGGTCAGAGGGAAAAGCAGACTCCTCGCAGAGCTGGGAGCCTGATGCGGGACTTGATCCCGGGACTCTGGGACCACAACCTGAGCCGAAGGCAGTGGTTTAAGCAGCTGAGCCACCCAGGCACCCTTATTAGTTGTCTTATGCAAGTTCAAGGACTTATGTTTTTGTTGTTGTTTTTGTTTTTGTTTTTGTTTTTTAAGATTTTATTTATTTGACAGGGAGAAACACAGCTAGAGAGGGAACACAAGCAGGGGGAGTGAGAGAGGGAGAAGCAGGCTTCCCGCAGAGCAGGGAGCCCGATGTGGGACTCAATCCCGGGTCTCCACCTGAGGCGAAGGCAGTTGCTTAACCAACTAAACCACCCAGGCGCCCCAAGGACTTATGTTTAAAAAAAAAAAAGTTATCTCTTCTGTATATTGTGATAATAAAAGTACATACATTTTTGTAATGAATAAGTATCATATATAAATATATTAAATATGATAAGCATGTAGTCCTTGAGACCAGTAAGTGTTACCTACCACTATTTACCCCTACTTTTTTTTTATTGGCTCTTTTTTGGTAATAATTATCCCAGAGATATGTAATGGAAGATCCATGGAGAATTTTCAATGAATTTATTAGTACTTGTTCATATTTCTGTTTGGCTTGAGGAGAGACAAAGTAATGTTCTAAAATACTGTCTTTATATTTTGGGCACATTATGAGTTGATAGCTTGGGTAACTAAACATAAATCTTTAGAAGAGAAAATAGCTCAAGTTAATTTAATTCACATACTTTGCCTGTAATGTACATAGAATCCTCTAAGTCATTTCCTTTCCTCCAGGATTTGTAGTCTGTTGCCAGAGACAGAATAATTATACCAGTATGCATTTAGCTATGATCGAGTGAAATGCGGTGTCACACAAGTGCTGTAGTATTTTAATGAAGGAGGAGATGGCATTCCTGGTGTGGCATGGGGACAAGAGAGAAGGGATAATGGGTAAAGCATTCTTAAATAATGTGGTATTTTGACTGACTCTTGAAAATCCCTAAGATCCTTTGCAAGTGTGGGTGAGAGGTGCTGGAGATGGGAGGGTCCTCCAAAGTATTAAATTATGTAAATAAAATTTTAGTTGGAAAAATTTCTGTCATTTTCATCAAATAGTGAAAAGTCTAGTTTAACCGGCAGTACAGACATTTGGAAAGAAGCAATGGGGCAGGAAGTTTGAAGGGAGTCCCATCCTGTTAGGGAGTCTTAAATGTCCAGGTGAGACTTTGTACATAATTTTGTCTGCAGCTGAAATTCTTTAGAAGCTCTTGATCAGAGTTGCAGTTTAGAAACTGTTGGGATTATGTGGTGAACTTTAGGGTAGAGAGGGACTTGAAAGTACATCAGTTAGGTTGTTGCTGTAGGGCAGAAGGTAATGAGTGTCTGAACTGGGGAGATCGCAATGGGGATGGAGAGAAGAGGAACAGTATGAGAGAGAGGCACAGAGACTGAATCTTCAGTGCTTGGTTACTGGTTAATTGGATGTAGAAAGTGAGGACGAGTGAATCAAAGGTGCCTTGGTGAATGGCTTGGTACCATTCATAGAATTAGGATGTAAAGAGGAAGCTTTGGTTTTCAGGGGAAAAATGGTGAGTTTGTCTTCGAAATAGTGGGTTAGAAGTATAAAGGTCAGGCAGCCTCTGGGATATCAATCTAAATATCAAGGGAAAAGTTATTGCTAGTAATGAAGTTAAGAATTTTCAGCATAAGGTAATAATTAAGACTGTGTGGTTATGAGTTTACTCAAAGCAGAGAAGATAGTAGACAATGAGAGAGCCTGGGGATACACCTACATTTAGGGAAGGGAAAAGCATAAGCCATTGAAGGTGATCAAATCATGGGTTGACATAGTTGGTAAATTAAAAGAAAGTCCCAAATCTTTTTTATGCTTTTGCCCCTTTGACAGCTTCTGCTAATACTAATCCACGGAAAGTTCATATATACATAATGATGACAGAGCATGAGGTAAATGGATGAGAAAATGAAAGTGTTTGTGATTCTCAGTGATTAATTATTGATGCTATGATCTTTCTTAAATAAATAGAGCAAATAATAGGGGATGAAATTTCTTTCTTTCTTTCTTTTTTTTCTTTCTTTTCTTCTTTCTCTTTCTTTCTTCCTCTCTCTCTTTCTTCCTCTCTCTCTTTCTTTCTTTCTTTCTTTCTTTCTTTCTTTCTTTCTTTCTTTCTTTCTTTCTTCTTTCTAAACAGATTTTATTTCTTTATTTGACACAGAGAAACACAGCTAGAGAGGGAACACAAGCAGGGGGAGTGAGAGAGGGTGAGATGGGCTTCCCACCAAGCAGGGAGCCTGATGCAGGGCTCAATCTTGGGACTCCGGGATCATGAACTGAGCTGAAGGCAGATGCTTAAGGACTGAGCCACCCAGGCACCCCAGGGATGAGGTATATGAGTATATCTGACAAAATTAAGGAAGTATGACCAAGTTCAGTAATTTTCTTCTATTTGGGGATTGCATTTCCCTGTTCCTTTATGATCATTAAATTAATTATAATACATCAGGCTAAAGTAGTGCTGGAGTGAACACCTATTAAAAGTATGTAGTACAAATTTAAAAATTTTATTTCTGGGATGTTATACTGCTAAAGATTAAGAGAAAGACATTGAAATATTTTTGGATCAGACTTATAAATTAATAATTAAACTAAATGTTATATATTGTAATGAGTTTTAACTGAATGAATTTAATATATTTGTATGTAGTCCATAGCCAAAAAAAGAAGGTGAAGACTTGTTTAAATACCTAAATAATTTTAGGGATGCCTGGGTGGCTCAGAGGGTTAAGCCTCTGCCTTTGGCTGAAGTCATAATCTCAGGGTCCTGTGATGGAGCCCCACTTCCGCTCTCTGCTCAGCAGGGAGTCTGCTTCCCCCCCCTCTCTCTGCCTACCTGTGATCTCTCTTTCTATGTGTCAAATGAATAAATAAAATCTTTAAGAAAATAAAAAAAGACTTAAATTATTTTAGAACGTAAGAATTATACTATGGCAAAAAAAATTTTCATGTGTATCAAAACTAGGTTTAAAATATGAAAAAAAATTAACATGTCCAACGCAGTTTCTTAGACACAAAATATTTATATCCACCTTCATTTCTGTGTTAAAAAGTAAATACATAAAGACTTTTACTTCTTAAAAATCTTAGGAATTCGAGAACATTGACTTCTCAATTTTCTTTGAAACTGCTGATCTTGTAAAAGTAATTTAATCCCACAGCTTTGCAACTAGAAAAAAAAAATAATACCATTTTCTTCATATGATATTTATAAATTTCATTTTGCCCATACTAAATAATGTAATTACTTATAGCAAATGAAAAATAATTCGATTATCTATAATGGGAACATAGACTAGCAGAATTATTTGAACAGCTTATAAAAATATGTATTTTGCTGGTTTATTTCTTACCTGTATTTTATTTCTCCTGTTACACAAATCAGTTTAAAATAAAGGTCTACTACAACATAGTATTGTAGAGCTACTTGTGTGATATCTATTTTTGCATCTCTCCCATTTTTAGTTGACATACACATATACACAAGTTCATATCTGCAGGCTTGCAGATAATAATTACATGTGTGAAATTTAAACAAAGTAGAAATGGTTAGCTAACCCATGGATAGAGCTCTACTTTAGATTATATATACACTCGGTTAAAATCTTTATTTGTATTGTATTGTAGTTCAGAGAATGTAAAATATTTATAAGATGTAACTATAAATCGGTTCACCTGGGTTTGCTCAGTTGGTTAAGTGACTGCCTTCCACTCAGGTCACGATCCTGGAGTCCCAGGATCGAACCCACATCTGGCTCCCTGCTCAGCCGGGAGTCTGCTTCTCCCTCTGACGTTCTCCCCTCTCATACTATCTCTCTCTGTCATTCTCTCTCTCACACATAAATAAATAAAATCTTAAAAAAATATATAACTATAAATCTAAAGTAAGTTGTCATAATTAAAAATTTGAGACTTGTTTTGGCTTTTGTTTTTCTTGCTACATTATTTTCTTGTTTTCCTCATACAAGATTGTGATATAAACTTTGAATTATGTGGCTGCATGATAAGAGACATCATAGGTATTTTGGTAAGAGCTTTAGTAATCTCATTTTCTAGGCCCTTCCTAATTTAATGGCTTTGTCTTTTAGAGTTACCCATGCCACATCTAACTCTGTTGCTTTGGGCTCTCTCATAGCCATGCCCTTCTCTCCCTTTTTTGCCTTCCTAATTCCCAGCCATACTTTAGTTCTTGGCATTTGGGATAAGGGGCAGTGTAACTTAGTGATAAAGAGGATTGTTTCTTGGGCCAGAATATCTGGCGTTCAGTATGGACTCCATTATTTGCTAGATGTCTGGCCTCTCCAAGCCTCTCATCTTTCAAATAGGAATAATAGCTGTAATAATTCATAGAGTTGTTGTACTAAATGAGTTAATCTCTATCATTTGCTTAAAAAATGTTATAGCATCAGTAGGTAATGTGTCAGTGAGTCTGTTTTTCTCTTCTCTTTTAATCTGTTCTAGATTGTCTGGTGTCACTTTTTCTGGCAGCCTTCATTGATCTCTGGTGGCTAAGATATGACAACACTATCATACCTTGTCTGTTAACTCATCTGTTTTCTTCTTTGGACTCTGTTTAATAGCAGACACTGCCTTTCATCTTTAAATTCTAAGCACCCAAAATTGAGCATGCTCTGTGAAAGGTACTCATGTATGTTGAAGGAGTAAATGAATTATTGAGATTTTTGAGACATGTTCTCTTTTGTATAAATTTATATAAACTACCAGAGAAGTTATAACTAAGGTCATGGGACTGAAAGATGACAAGATTCTGGAATCATGTGGTTTATTTATTCTGTAGTGGGAAACCAAGGAGAAAGATACAGTGGAGTTGTACACAATTAGTATAGAGTTCCTTAGGATGATTTGGAGGACCACATATTAGTTCTGTTTCATACAGTGTTGCAATATCCTAGTTTACTTTCTGCTTCATCAGTGAATTTTTCTGACTATTTGGTTACAAAGACCAGATAAGCAAGGAAGCTCAATAGTTGGGGGTGCTGGAAGGCTTAACACTGCCTTAGCACTGGCTCCAACACTTGTTGGAGAGATGCAGGTAGTTATATACCTGATCACACCTGGATTTCACTATTTAATATATTGTGCTCCTATGGCTTATATCTATTTTTTTAAGCAGAGACTCCATGGGGTCAGAGAGGGGCCATAATGGATGTCCTCAAGGGAGGAAGATTTAGGAATGAATAACTGTTTCTCTAGAGGTGATATGATCTGGGATTTAAGGAGTATGGTCTTTACTTCCTATTCTTTTTTTATTTTATTTATTTTTTTTTAAGATTTCATTTTATTTATTTATTTATTTATTTAAGATTTTATTTATTTGACAGAGAGAAACACAGCCAGAGAGGGAACACAAGCAGGAGGAGTGAGAGAGGGAGAAGCAGGCTTCCCACGGAGCAGGGAGCCCCGATATGGAACTTGATCCGGGGTCTCCGGGATCATGACCTGAGCTGAAGGCAGTCGCTTTAACCAACTGAGCCACCACGCGCCCCAAGATTTCATTTATTTGACAGAAAGAAACACAGCCAGAGAGGGAACACAAGCAGGGGGAGTGAGAAAGGGAGAAGCAGGCTTCCCGCCAAGCAGGGAGCCAGATGTGGGGCTCGATCCCAGATCTCGGGGATCATGACCTTAGCCGAAGGCAGAGGCTTAACACCTGAGCCACCCAGGTGCCCCTTTACTTCCTATTCTAAGTCTCACTCGTATTTGTTCCATTCTTGTTATTGGTGTGTAATAGACCTATGTTGCATTAATTCTATTTCTGCGAGTTAGTAACTTGCTATCTGTTAGTCATACGTTTTATGATTCTGCCTATGCGTCCCATATTACCTGCCTATACATTATGTATATGTAACACATAAGTTTATCTATCGCTTTGGTTTCTTGTCTCTATGACAGGATTGACTATTCTCAACTAAAATGGCAAATCCATGTTGCATGTGTTACACTTAGGCTGACCATATGTCCTGGTTTGCTAGTCCCAGAGACCTGTTATCCTGCAGAGATCCTTAATAGTGTCCTCTTTTCATTCTCAAAAGTGCCCTGACTTGGGTGATAATGTGTATAGTCACCTTAGTATTAATCTACCATCTGTTACTTGTAGAACTATGTAAATTGAAGTAATTTATATAATATTTCATCCATAAAATTAACGGGTTGGCTACTATTTGTAAAGCCCTTGCCAAATCTAAAATTCTTTGACATTATGGGGAAAAAAATATGAAACTTTTTCCCTCTTGAGTCTATTCATAGGACTACAACCCTGAAGACAAGTACATTTTTCCATTTAAAAATGGATCTAAATGCAAGTTGAATATAAATGCATGCATTAACTACTTTGAAATGTGCAAAATTACACTTTTAATTTATACTTGGGGCAAAATAGTTGAGACATTGTGACCATAGACTTTAAAATTGAAAAACTAAAAGCACTTTCATTATTTCTTTAAAAATGGAGTATATTAAATAAAAGGATTTAAAATCATTATATGTGGTCTTAAAAATATTTTATGGCTGTGAGTTCAAAGTATGCTTATATTCCTTATCTGTATATTGAATTAAATAGTTGGCAAGAAATACTGGTTTCTGAGGAAGGTAATGATTTTAGTTTTCAATATGATATATTTCTAGGTGTCATGAGCCTATTCTGTAGGAATTTTGAGAATAATAGGAATTAAAGTAGATTAGATCTTTAGCAACAGATTTGGATATCACCTACAGAGAGAAAGATCACATAATTGTATGAATTATCCCAGAATGGTTAGTGTAAATGTAGAAGGGAAATGAAGAGATTTTGAATAGCATTTTTTACTGTTTTTGCTGATTAGTTGTTCCCTGGGTCTTTCTAGATTAACTGTAAAAATCTTACCATATAGTAACTGGGTTTGCCCCAACCTCAAAAAAATCATTCTCAGATTATATGGATATATGAATTGTTTCATTTTAATGAAGCACTGCTTATTTCTTTTTGTCATAATTAGAAAATTCCATGACGTGGCACTGAGTTTGGTGAGCACAGACTGTGGAGATAGAGATTTTGCCTTTTGAACTTTTGCATGTAAGTTGTAATTCTAGTTCGAAGGGAATGGGATCTCTCCATTCATTATTCAAGTCACCCTGTACCCCTGCTTAGATTATCTGACACTACTGAAAACAATAGTATCACCAGCCTGCTGTGGTAATGCGAAAATATCAAGGGTTTTGATAGATGATTAAATGACTTGGGTTTTGTGGAAACTTCATCATTTTTGTAGTGTAGTAGGGAAGCAAGAATGATGGAAATGTATTGATCTGTGCATTCTTGGCAGTTTCTAGGAATTAGTATAAGTGTAGATGGCAACGCTTGACACTAAAATGTATTAGGGAACTTATTACACTGTCATCATATTATAGTTACGTGTATACATACCTTTTCCTCTTCGATCATAAAAGTCTTGAGATATGGCACTGTTTTTTATTTGCCATGTATTTGCTAGGGTTCTTAGTATTATCTGTGGCTCATGATATTTACTCGATAAATATTTCTTAATATATAGGAATTAAAATCCAAATGCAAAATACTTGTGATCTGTAGACCACTACCTATGAAAGCAAAGAGCAGCTGACAAAATATTGTTATTCTTGTATGGCGTATCACTGATGAGCCTATTAAGAAAAAAAAATAGAAAAGAAAAATAGACATATGTTTGTATATATGTTCTTTCACAAACCTAAATCTCAGTAAAAACTCATTAGATGTTTTGCTCCCATCTCTAACTGTACAGGAGCTAAGTTTTTCTCCTAGTCTAACTTAGGTCTAACTAGTATGCTGCAGTTCCGATTTCAGTTGTTTGCTTCTGGGCTTGGTGAAAGCTACTCAGTAATTCCCTTAGGGTTGCTGGCTGGTTGAGGGGAGGTGAGTGCCTTGCATCATTCTGTGACTGCCTCAGGGGTTCATTCAAGAACCTTAGTGGCTTGCTGTGGTGAGAGCAGTGAACAGCCCTCCAGTTGGAAAGACATTATAATTAAAGCATTTCATTTCCTTCATTCAGCAAACATTTACTGTGAACCTACTGTGTATAAATAAATGAGTGTTTGTATGAATAAGAGAAATGTGAAGATTTAACCCCTACTTAGGAAGAAATTATAAATCAGTAGACCAAATGAAGCAAGAAGGGGAGCAAGCCTGATTTAAATCATCCTTGAGGGTTATGGGATGCTTTCTGGAATAGAATTCTCATGCATGACATGTTTCCTAATTTTTTAATGCTATACATTATATCTTCTCATGTCTGCATTACTTTGTCTTTAGTGATTTTTGAGAAAAGCAGACAGTTCTTATTCTCCAGTATAATTTTTGCTAGTCTATGGAAGTATTATTTCCACCTCCCATAATCCAACTTAAAAAAAAAAAAACAATATAGCACCTGTGTTCCAAATGAAGGTGTTGTGTTTCCTGCCACATGCTTATAAAGTAAGAAAAGGATCACTTTGGCTCTCTGAGTAAATTACTTATTTGATTTCATTCAGTTTTTTTTTTTATAATACTGAGTAGCTAACAAGCTAAAACAAAATATTTGGCAGAGTTGATGATTTCTTTCCTTAGGAGAGATCTTAGAATCAGAAGGCATGCCTCAATTTATATAAAGGTCACAGGTTTACGCTGAGTGTGTGAGGAAGGAAGGCAGTCAAATATGCACAGCTGCATCTAGACAAGAAAAGTCTTACATTTATAGCTAGAGCAGCTTTTGCTTTATCTTCCAAGTTAGAGTAAGAGCCTATATGACTTGGAGTGTCAAAAAAAGTTTATCAGCGAGATCATTAATAACTTGGGACTCAGCTTTTCAAGTTACAATCAGATGCTGAACAGCTGTGACCTTCAAGAGCGGCTCATTACTGTTGGTCCTGATTGTTCACTCCCACTTTAGAGCTCCTTTCAGAAATAGTTTCTCTGACATCATTGACCCTGGGGTCAGAGTGAGGAATGAGTCTTCAGGCATTCACTTGAAAGTCTTGTTTCTGCAGGATGCTGTATGTGTGTGGATGTGTGTGTGTAAGGAATTCAGCCAGTGGGTAATGCTTCACTGTAATCCAGCTGTTTGGTCACATCCCAATTAGGATGATGTCTGTTCCATGAAGGGGTGCTCCTGGGAGTAACAAGAAGATTTAGTGGCCTCTGAAACAGAGTAAAACTGATGGTAACACAGGCTCTGTTTTATTTAGATGTTTAAAAAAAGGTCTCAATGCACATGCTTGCCAAACTCTGTCATGCACTGTGTAGCGTCTCAATGGATCAACAGGGATTTTAAATGGGCTGTGGGCTCCTCACACACTACAACCCAAAGAGAAAGTGGGGATTAGGGAAGCTGTAGTGAAGTAGGAAACGAAAGCTCAGCTGGAAAAGGAGGACTGGATTATATTCAGCTTCTTCCACTCAGTTCCTTTGGATATTAAGAACATGGGGCTCTTAGGAGAAAAGGGATTTGCTTTCTCAAGGTGTAGTGTATTATCTCTGTGTTCTGAAAGGAGTCTTAATTAGGGAACAGCCATCTGTCATAAAACAAACACTAAGCAGACCTCCAGGAAGGTTGATAGAATTTGTTATCGATAAGGACTTTTCTGGCCAATTAAGACTCAGAGTTAAATTTAGTAGTCTTTGGGGAGATTTGTCAGTAAAATGCACATACGATGAAGCCTTTGAACATGCAACCATAGTAGTTTCAATCTAAGATCTCAGATATAAGCAGTTATTGTGACATGGCAAATAGGATCTCTAGATAAGACAAGGGTCCTGGTTCTGATTTATTTTCTTCCAAACCATTTGATCCAAATAGTACCTGTGTCCCTCTATGTTTCTGAGTTTTCATCTGTGCCATGATGTGACTAGGTTAGACTTGGATGATATGTAAAATTCTTGGGAAGCTGTAATTACTGGGAATCTCTCTAAGAGCTTTTGTGTCCTCTCTCTCCATTTTATCTGTCTTCGCTAGTTTCACTGTTACTAGCTTCAGTGACTAAAAGAACTGTTGAATAATATCTAAATGGATTTTAGAGGGGTCTTCCTCAGTCTCCAGCAGCAGAATCTGTGCCACAACGCTGTTATTCACTTGTTCACTATGTCTAATGTCATATGATTAGGTTATCTATTTTCTCTATTTTGGAATGTCCATATTTATGAAATTTCTAATACTTTGATTTCTAAAGTATTGCTCTAACAATAGTTAACAATGAACTTAAAACTACTGTTGAGGGGCGCCTGGGTGGCTCAGTTGGTTAAGCGACTGCCTTTGGCTCAGGTCATGATCCCAGAGACCCGGGATCGAGTCTCACATCAGGCTCCCTGCTCGGCGGGAAGCCTGCTTCTCCCTCTCTCACTCCCCCTGCTTGTGTTCCCTCTCTGACTGCGTTTCTCTCTGTCAAATAAATAAAATCTTAAAAGAAACAACAACAATAAACTACTGTTGATACTTTTTAGCAAAGAAAAAAATAGATGCAGATGAATAGCAACAACAGCGATAGTAGTAGCTTACTTATTAAAAATTTACTGCATACCAGGTTTTTTTTAAGTATGTGTGTATTAACTTATTTAATCTTTGTAACCAACCTATAATGTAGGCACCATTATACTGAAATTGAGGTAGAAAGAAATTAAATGATTTGTTCAAAGTCATGGCAGAATTGGGATTTGAACTCAGGCAATGTGTCTCAAAGTCTGAAATCTTTATTTCTATACCACATATTAAAACCCCAATACTGAGCAAAATACAATAGACTTTCTTAAGGAATCTAAGATTTCCATATGTTTCAGACATTAGAATTATTAAATACTTCCTTGGGGTGTCTCCGTGGCTCAGTCGTTAAGCGTCAGCCTGCAGCTCTGGTCATGATCCCGGAATCCTAGGATCGAGCCCTGCATTGGCTCCCTGCTCAGTGGAAGGCCTCCTCCTCCCTCTCTCACTCCCCCTGCTTGTGTTCCTTCTCTAACTGTGTTTCTTTCTGTCAAATAAATAAAATAAAATAAAATAAAATAATTTAAAACCACATTCCTAAAACTGGATTAAATATAGCAGGATCTCAAGAAGAAAAAGATTGAAGAATATAGCACAATTGTCGAGTTGAATTCATTGTGACTAAAGATTCATTAGAACTTAATAGGTTTATATTTTAAAGAAATACTTTTTAAATATGAAATCTGGACATACTGGATACCTACCATTGCTTATTAGTAACAGTATGGGGCATCCTTGGGTGTAGAAAAGAAGTTACAATATACAACATTAATTTCACTAGACTTTTATGAAAGGTTAAATTTAATGCAGGAATTATTTCCAAAAATGAAAACAAACACACACAAATTGCCACATACCTTTAGTCATAATGTAATTAGGATCAGATGGACTGAGCTGGGGAGATAATGACCCAGAGGCTTGACAAGCAGAAACCGGGAGGACATTATTGTTGGAGGTAGAATAAGAGGGGCATTCTAAAGTTCACAGAAAGTGCTGGCATCCTGGCGAGCCATAGGAAACCAAAGGTCCAGGGCAAGATGGGCAGGAGGAGTTCACAGCCTCAGACGCAGAGAAACAACCGAGGTGGCTTGATTGCTCAGTCTTGACTGTCTTTATTGGTTTCACCCCTGGCAAGAGTTCATCCTGAGAGAACCTGGCCAGCAGGTAAGAATAACTGAAAACAGCTGGCTGTTAGTGAGGGCAGGAGTAGAGCAGATGCTGTTTTCCGGTAGATGCTATTTTTTTTTCCTCCTGACAGCTTGGCAAGTCACATGTAGTTTACTCTTTTAGCCAGACTTTGTAATGGTTCCTTCTATAATCCCATGCCCACAGGGCTGCCATTTTTAGATCCTTCAAGGCTTATGTGTCTCAGGAAATATAAATAGAGAAAGGATTGGAAATGAAATATTGATATTCTTCAATTCTTAACGTTGATTTGCTCCCATCTCGTAGCTAAACTCCAAAGTTATCATGACAGGAAAACTGTCATTGGGAAGCCAGAAGTTATGAAGTGTGAGTGCGATTTGGTTGGATTGTCTGGAGAGCAGTTCTGTACATTTCCAGAGATAACTCTGCTAAAAGAACTGGGTGATTATCCAAATTTCCCTTGTGGCTACAAGTGTGGCCTTCCTTTCTTTTTTACCAAAGCAGACAACCTGTAAAGAAAGATAACCAACCAGGCCTGTGGATATATTGAGCCTTACATGTGTATACACCGGTATTTCAGTAGCAGAGGTGGTTGAGTTTCTGAAATCATGTTAAATGTTTTAGTCTATCCAGACCTGTGACTGTATTTGTTGACATGGTCATCCAAACTTTAACGGACTCTAATAACTGGAAGCAGTCCAAGACAGTTCACATTTTTTCTTCTGGTACTTTTTGGTATAGGTAAATTATATAGATTTTTATATAAATGAAGATGACAACATGAAAATACTGTCATTTGAATCTGAATATTCTCATAAATGTTTAAGCTAGTAGGAGCATTTGAGATATCTACTGTCCATTTATTTACAAATGAGGAAATTGTGGCCCAGAAGATTCAGTTAACTTCTCTGTAGCTAATGGGCTGACCCCAGTTATGAATCCTAGTCATATTTCCAATCAAGTTTTACAGTTTGTTTTTGTGAATACACACATAGTACATATTTGTACACAAGTACAATATTTACAGTTTCTTTTTAGTTCAAGCAAAAACAATTTTGAAGAATCTTAGTGTCTGAGAATTTTCATTATTTCCGGAAAGTGAAAAAAAACCTTGTTCATAATGGAATATTGGAAAAACAGGAAAAAATTTAAACAAATCATTTATCAACCTGCTAAAGACAACCACTATGAAGACTTCTATGTATTTTCTAGCCTTTTTGTTATGCATCTATTTCTTTTAATGCAATTGTAATTATACTATTATGTTTATCTTTCTTTTTTCTATTAAATTTCAAAAACAATCTCTTTGAAAGTGCTTATAGTAGTTGCCTTTCATGATACTCTGTTAAGGTACAGAATAATTTACTTTTATGTGCTTTTTATTTTGTGGCATTTCACTTTTACTAGAAGGAGATTTTTGTGTAATAAAACCACATATTATAGAAGTGACATGGTGTTTTCTCATTTCCTCATCTCACCTTCTCTCCCCAATCCACTTTAATCTTGCATTTGTTGCTATCACCACAATAAGACTGCTTTTATTAAGTTCACCAAATGTTTTCATTTGCCAGATCCAATGATGGTTTCCTCTGTCCTTATCTTAATTGCCTTCTCAGCATCATTTGACACAGCTGACAACTCCCCAACCCCCCTCGCCTTTTTCCTCTTTCCTTTATTTTAGTATTTTAAGTACACAGAATTCAGTTTACTTCATTCTTCATTGAGTGTCATATTTATTATCACTCTTCCTACTCGTTTAGTTTTTATTTTTAGTTATTTTTATCTTTCCTTGGGGTACATAGAATAATGGCTACCCAAAAATATCTGTATTCTATCCTTGGAACCTGTGAGTATTTTCCCTTACATGGCAAAAGAACTTTGCAGGTATTGATTAAGTTAAGACCCTAAAGGTAGAAAGAGTATTCTGAAGTATACAGGTGGGTTTAGTGGAATCTCAAGGATCCTTTAAAGTGGAAGTAGAGGAGGCAAAAGGAGTCAGAAGGAAATGGAACAAAGGCCAAAGAGGGGCACATTTAGATTTTTCTAGATATGTCTCCTCCAGCAAGGGAAACAAAAGCAAAAATTAAGTATTGAGACTACTCCCCCCCCAAAAAAAAAACCCCAAACAAACCAGAAACAAAACTTTGCACAGTGAAGGAAATTATTAATAAAATAAGAAGGCAATGTACTGAATGGGAGAAGATACTTACAATTACATATCCAATAAGAAATATTTTGAAATATTCGAAATATTTAAAGAATTTACCCAACTCAGCAGCAAAGAAACTCAATAATAATCTGATTAAAATGTGCATTTAGTCCAAAGAAGACATGTAGATGGCCAACAGATAAATGAAACAATACTCAACATCACACACCCTCAGTTAAATGCAAATCAAAACCACAATGAGATATCACCTTACAACTATTAGAAAGGCTAGAATCAAAAAGATAAGAAGTAACAAGTGTTGGCAAGGATGCAGAGACATGGGAACCCTTGTACAATGTTGGTAGGACTGTAAATTTGTGTAACCACTGTAGAAAACAGTATGAAGTTCCTCAAAAAATTAAAAATAGAACTATCCCATATGAGCTAATAATTTCACTACTGGATATTTGTCTTCCCCAAACAAAAGATATAAATTTGAAAAGATAGATGCATTCCTGTGTTTATTACACCATTATTTGTAATAGCCAAAATATGGAAGCAACCCATGCCCCTCAGTTGATATATGGATAAGGGAGTCACACACACACACACACACACACACACACACACACACACACACAGTGGATTACTAATCAACCATGAAAAAAATGAGATCTTGCCATCTGCGACAACATGGATAGATCTATCAGGTATAATGCTGAATGAAATAAGTCAGAGAAAGACAAATACTATATGATTTCAGTTATGTGAAATCTAAAATAATATAACAAACCAAGATGCAAATAAATAGTCTCATACATATAGAGAACAAACTGGTTGTTGGTAGAGTGGAGGTGGGTGCGAGGGATGGGTAAAATAGATGAAGGAATTAAGGGTGCAAACTTGCAGTTATAAAATAAGTCAGAAAGATGAAAAGTACATCTCCAGTGCATAGGAGATACAGTTAATAAGAGTAATTACACTGTACGGTGACACATAGTGGCTGCACTTACCGTGATGAGCACTGAGTAAGGCACAGAAGGGTTGAATCATGCTGTACACCTAAAACTATTCTTACAGTGTACGTTAATTATATTTCAACACCAACAAAAAGTGGAAGTATGAGGCAGGAGTGGAATAGGGAAGGAAGCACAAAGAGTTGCAACCTTTGTTGGGTTTTGAAGATGAAGGAAGGGAGCCTCTAGAAACTAGAATTTTTCTCCTAGATACTCCAGAAAGGAGCCCAGTGAGAATCACACTGTGTGTTCTCACTCACAGAACCCTAAGATAATACAGTTTGTGTTGTTGTAAGCCACTTAATAAATGGTAATTTGTTACTGCAGCAATAGAAAAATAATACATACTTAACTCAAGGATCTTTTTCCTTCCCCACTCTAGTGTATTTAATGTGTATTCTTCTAGTCATAATTGGAAAGTTTACTTAAATATACACGTATCCTTACAAAGAAAAGAAAATGGTTTCTAGATAGTATTATGTTCTTCATCTTTTGTGTTTATTCTTTGACTCAATGCTATTCTTAAACTCTATCAATATTGCTGGTGGTAGGGTTGGAAATATTTTTCCTTTTTCTCCTTCTAGGTTCTTTGGTGTTCTAATAATTAAATGAGTAAAAAGATTAACAGGAGAAAAAAACAAATTTAATTTTCTATCTATGAGAGGCCCATAAAAATATGAGACCCAAAGGCATTTAGGCAAATGAGGGTTATATGCCATCCTGAGGTTGGGGATGGAATATTGGCCTGGGCTTCAGAAGGGAGGAGGGATATTCACAACAAGATAAGAAGGGCAGATATGTGGTAATCAGATGTTTGTAGTGACATGCAGATAAGTTTTTCAGATAAAAAAAATTTAAAAAAAAGATACCTGGTAATATCTTTCCTTCTGGGCCAGATCCCCCTCATTAAGTTATTTTAGGCAGTTAAAGAAGAGGTAAAAGTTTACACACATAGGTAACTTCACTAAGCACTGACAGATTGCCCTCTAGGATGGATGCAACAATTTTCACTCCAACAAAGAGATTGAGAGAGCTTCCTTTCCTATTCCAAAGTCTGATGGTAGAAGCCAGCTTTCTGGGTTTTGTCTATCTGATAGGCATTAAGTACTCTCTCATTGTTTTAGTTTGCATTTCTCTGATTGCTAGTGAGATTGAACATTTACTACTTTAGTACTAATTAAACATTTGGATAGTTTCTTCTGTGAAATGACTCTTTACAGTCATTACCTACTTTTCTGTCAGGTTGTTTTCTCCCTCCTGGGTTGTAAGAACTGCTGATAGTGTTTGTCCTTTTCAATCCTACAAATACCTTCTTCCTCTCTCTTGAGCCTTTGCATATGTTTGGATAGAAATCCTTCAATCAGGTATAGTCAAAGTATTCCATTTTCCCCTTTAGGTTTGTGATTTGTAGGTGTTTCAGAAACCATTCCTTATCTAGTATCATAAATACTTTACCTTTCACATGTAGAATTATACTTAGAATTCAAATAAATTAACTTAAAGTTTTTTATATGTTAGACAACTCTCTTTAGATGAAGTGAGTCATTTTTTTGCAATACACATTATCAAATAATGTAAGCTCTCTTGAGTGGTTTGAGTTGTTACTCCTCTATGACAAATTCCCATACACTAATAGCCTTTTTTGTTCTGTTTCACTGGTTCATTAGCCTGTATCTAATCCAGTATACCACTATGACTCTGCAATATTACTCATACCTGCAGGAATAAGTTCTTTTTATTCTTCTTTTTCACAAATGGCTTAAAATAGTTTAAAATATGGGCATTTGAATGGCTCAGTTGGTTAAGCAACCAACTCTTGATTTCTGCTCAGGTCAGGATCTCAGGGTTCTGAGATCGAGCCCCACCTCAGACTCCACACTTGGCATGGAGCCCGCTTAAGATTCTGTCTCTCTCCTTCTGCTTCTTTCCACCAACTCATGGGCAATCTCTCTCTATAACAACAACAACAAAATTAAAACAGATTGGCAAATTCTTCCCAAAATTTATGATTGGATTTTGATTGGAAATTTATTGAATCATGATAGATTTGTATGAAGTTCATAAGGGAATTATACTAATATTCTTTTAAAAATCAAGAAGTCATTTTTCCTTTGCCTTTTCTTTTCACATTGTCTTTTACATCTGTGGGGCCTAGAATAGGAGTTTAAATGGAATCCTGCATATCATATGTTATAGTTAAAAGGTATAAATCAGGCTATCACTGTGATTTCTGAGGTCATTAACGTGAATTCTGGAGGCTGAAGGAGTTCTCATCCTTGTGGGGCCAACCCTGATAAACTTGAAGTTAGTACTGTTCGATTGGTAGGAGAAGACAGGAAGAAGACTGGGGTTCAGCTCATGATCCACCCTGAGGCAAGACTGACATAATCAAACTCTAGGGAAGAAAGGGTGGATGGTGCCTCTCCTCCATATCTTATTTTTCCAAGTCAGAATTTCCAGGCAATTCTAGGCTTTTCTAAGTAGGGTGTGGGAACATAGGGAAGTCTGCTTAGACGTTGACTCCAGGTGATTGGAGAAAGATGATTTTAAACAGAAACAGCCATTCTCTGTCCTCTGATTTTCTACTGCATAGTCTGTGAATTTAATCCATCCTCACCTTCCACCCCTCACCTCCACCCCAACAACAAGTTCTCAGACTCTCTTCTTGTGCTGTGTGGAACAGTTCACTGCTGCCTGTGTCTCTCTGTGTAATGAGCCTTGACTATGGAGACTTCGAAAAAACTTTATGACCTAAAAAGGGTTATAAAACAGTGTGTGTGAATGTAATATGTGGGTCTTCTTAATCTGATCTAAAGTTGGTGCTGCTTGTACCTCAGTCCATCAGTTTCTTGTCCATCTACCTTCAAAACATCATTGCGACGAGTATATTCTTTTGAAGCTCTCATTATCTCTCACTTAGTCTATGTACAGTGACTTCGATCTTTCTGCATCCTCCCTCCCTATACTCAGATTTTTGAAGTCAATTTTCCAGAACACTGAATACAAATGTTTTATTTTAAGATTTTTATGTATGCGTGTGTATATGTATGTATGTATGTATATATGTATTTAAGAGAGAGAGCATCTGCTTGACCCGGCTGGGGGGCTTTGGGCAGAGGAAGAGGGGAGGAAGTGGAGGGAGAGGAACAAGCAAACTCTGTGCTGTGTAGAGCCCCATCGGGGGCAGGATCCCAAGATCCTGAAATCATTACCTGAGCCAAAACCAAAAGTTGATACCTAACAGACTGAGCCACCCAGGTACCCCAAAAGTGAACATTTTAAAACACAGATTAAGTCATATATCTCCCTTGATTTCAACCTTCTTCCAATGATTTTTTGAAATCCTTTCAATGAAATAAAAACTCCCTATATTCGTTTATAAAGCCGTTACCAGTTATGTCCCTGTTTACATCTGCAACTTCATTTACATCATTATATCCATGTTGAGCCAGTTTGCTAGAGTCAACTAACAATTACTTGTGAGACCAATTGTTAAATTTTCAGATATTTTGCATGCCAGGTGTTAAAACCAACTACTACAAGTATATAATCCTACAGTTAAGTAAATTGCATTACAAGCAAATGCAGTAAAGTCTCAAAGCTCATGACTTTCTGATCATTATATACATTTTACTATTATCTATGCTCTTGGGTTTTTTTCCTGTATTGAATGTGTGTGATGGAAATATTGTATAATGATTTGCTCTTGTACATCTCCCCCTGACTTCATAGTGAGGTCATATTGATAGCTTAAAATTAACTCTGCAGGGAGTATTTATAACATAGACGTTGGTAGACATTATATGTCAGGGTTTATTTAAGGTTTTGATGATTTTCTAGATATAAGACATTATTGGAGAACACTTAATCAATACAAAGTAAACAGTGTGCAGTGTGTAGCCTGTTATATTTTGAATAGTATAAAAATTGAATATATATTCTAGTATTTGGAAACCATTGTGCAGAAGAAAGAACTTACATCACTGACGAACTAAGAAATTCCAAGCTATGTCTTTGTTGTTTTATTTTCATCTTTTTTATTAAAATAAACATCAATCAACATTTACTTTGGAACTATACTCATTTATCAGTTACCACTTTAGTTTGCTACAGATACAAGAGTTCAGCAGAAGTCAATGACAGCACTGCTGTGAGGACCATTTAGCTATATAGAATTTACAGTGTAGGATATTGTATATTTTTTATTGTCAGCACATTGTGTTCTAGACATCTTTTTATCAGTAAAATTTATAATAAATGTAATATATGTGTGTATATAGACCCATGTATATTACTATGAAGCAGCTGCTAAACATTTATCAGCACACCACTATTCTGCCCTTTTTTAAGCCCTAGCCACAGTTTTTTTGTTTTGTCTTTTTCCGTTTTTAGCAAATTTTATCCTCACTTTAGGGCCTTTACATTAGATATGCTCTCTGCCCAGGTTGTTCTTCCTCATGGGATACCCATGGGTATCATGCAAAAATGATGAGAAAGAACAATCAGGGCAGAAGGCATATCTAATGGTATTTCCTCTGCAATCCTCACTTTAATTATTACTTTTTTAGAGACCTTTACTGACAAAAGATAAATTAGTCACTCTTTATCATGTCCTTCTATTATTATTTTTTTTAAGATTTTATTTATTTGACAGAGAGAAACACAGCCAGAGAGGGAACACAAGCAGGGGGAGTGAGAGAGGGAGAAGCAGGCCTCCTGCCGAGCAGGGAGCCCGATGTGGGACTCGATCCCAGGTCTCCGGGATCATGACCTGAGCCGAAGGCAGTTGCTTAACCAACTGAGCCACCCAGGCGACCCATGCCCTTCTATTTTAATTCACTATAGAAGACCAGATATAATTATTAGTAGTATTATAATTTGTTTCTGTTATTTGTTATCTGCCTCCCAGATTTTACTGCTATCCCTCTAAAATGTAAGAGATGGTGAGATTTGGGATTCTGTGTTGTCTGGCTTAATCACTGCTATTTTCATAGGACCTTAAACGATATCTAGCATTTGTTAAACATTAGAAAATATTTCTAACTAATTAATATAATTGAAACTAGATAGATTCTGAATTTGATTGCTAATACATATACAGCCATTTAGGAAATTGCTAAATTTCATTTTCTTCCACCATATAGTATAACAATACAGACTTAAATTTGGCAATAAATTCTTATATTTAAATGCAATATCTCTGAGGTTTTCTTCCTCTTTTCTGTCATTGAAGTTTACATTTAAAGATTGCTATTTGCTTTTTAAATTACATTAAAATCCTCAAATATGGCAATCTGTTTCAAAATCAATATTGTTTTTACTTGGGAGTAGAGTATAATTTCATCATATCAAAATAGCACAGGAAGAAATAAAATCATATACCTTTCTGGCAAAATACAGAAAGACCATGAAATAAACCATCTGAAGCTATATTCTGACTTGGTCTACAGAAACTAGTGTATTAGTCGTGGAAGAAATCTACTGCACTAGAATCTGTTTCTGGGCTTTAAGTATACGAGGTGTTTTATTTATATAGTATCTTCACTTTTGCAAACGGTGCTCTTTGATCAAAATAATTTTATTTTGGGATTCATTTGAGGTCCAGAAGTTAAGTAGGTTCATGAAAGTAGATTTTTATCCTTTTGTGGTTGCTGGGCTGAGAGACTAAGAAATGGGTGCTAATAAATTCTATTGTTAATACTGACAGAGTCAGCATAATAAATTAATTTGTCTCTCTTAAAAAAGATAATTTTGAAATTTGTGTACCTTCTTAAAAAGAGGCATGCCCTTATCTTTCAGTAACTCAGTGATGTATGTTTGCATATGTATGAGTTCTATTTGTATATAACAATAAAATATTATGGGAATATAGATTACTTCACTGACCTATAATCTTTGTCGATTCATTTTATGGAGCAACAGACAACATTTTTTAGATACTTTGCTATGGTGAGTGGTGATACTTTCAGTAGTCAAGGGATAACAAAGGAAAGAATACAAATGTGATTCCAGATGTATTCCTACTTGTGAGGCTAATTGATTTTGAGAGGTTGGCTAATGCTTAGTTTTAGAGCCATGATATATTTATTAATTTATGGGCCATTAATCCAGGGAGCTGGCCAACTAAGTAGTTACCCTGTTAAATAACGACACTATAAATCTAGGTAATTCCTAAATATTTCAGTATTTACATTATAAATTAAGCTAGCCAGAGGATTTTCAGTTCTCTTGTCAGTGTGTGCGAGTGTATGTGTGTATGTGTGTATGTAACTGGCTAGACACTTGTAAATTTTTACTTCAAAGATATTAATAACTTTGTAGGTATGCTGCCCTTTTCTCATATGAGTTCAACAGTTACTAGATTATAACTAAACACCTGATCCACTATGCATAATCCTTTTAGATTCTGAGGGTGTATTTCTGCAACACCAAACCTTGTGACAAGTATAACTGTAACTATACAACAGTTCTTCAAAATTAGTGTTTATATGGACACTATGGACATCTTAATATCAAGTATTTTGTTCATTTTCCTTTCTTTAGTTTGCTTTCATCATATATCAAAATTAGGCATTATAGTTCTAGAAGAGACTGAAGAACTCTCATAACTGAGAAAAAACATAGTGTTGTGTTCTGAGGAGGTGAGCATTTGTACAAAAGGTGAGAGCATTGGGGCACCTGGGTGGCTCAGTTGGTTAAGTGACTGCTTTCAGCTCAGGTCATGATCCTGAAGACCCAGGATTAAGCCCCACATTGGGCTTCCTGCTCAGCAGGAAGTTTGCTTCTCCCTCTCTCACTCCCCCTGCTTGTGTTCCCTCTCTAGCTGTGTTTCTCTCTGTCAAATAAATGAATAAAATCTTAAAAAAAAAAAAAAAAAGAGGTGAGTGCATTATACAAAATTCGTTATATAAAGAAGTGGATGTGACTCCTTTTGCTAAAATAAACAGTATCTTTTCTCACCTTTTGGGATTGGTAATCTCTAATTATACCAATACATAATCTGTACATATTCCCCAATATGTATTGTATAATTTATAGTGTAAATTTTTTCATCTCAAACAAATATACTCATGTCTGAATTACTGTATGGAATCACCAGGAGGATAATGATATAATTAAATGAGTAAAGGAGTAAGTGAAACTTCAGGACATGTTTTTTTAAAACCTGTGTTGGCCAGCACAGAAAGAACATAGTTTGTAATATTGTGAAAAAGCTGAATTTATAGAAATATTACATGGACCTACATATTGTAAATATTGTATATACCCTTTGCATTTATGCTATATATACATTGTATATACACTTATATACATATATATACTCATTCACCCACATACTATATATGATTATATAACTTTGAAATTCAACTATTATTCATTCTATATACACATGGGAGATACACAGGAAAACATGAGCACTCTTGGTGGTGGCCTAAACCACCATCTAAAATACCATTCTCAGCTAACTACAAAATAAAGCATTGAGAGGTCAGTTACAGGAGTTTACCAAGAAAAGCAAGATAAACAAAGGTAAAATTTGTTATGAAGATTTAATTTGGTGTCTCTTCATTGATTATGATTCTCGATATTTAATCATCCATCTAATCCTGGTAAATGAAGACTGTCTTTATAAATATAAGTATCTCTTACAAAAGAAGAACTTCTCTGCTTTAAGGGCTTCTTCTATATCTTCTATTTCTCAAAATAATCCATCCAAAACAACCATTATGCCAAAGGGGGGCATATTTGGGGTACAATATTCTGGAAGTTATGAGTCCTCTAAGGGAAAAATAAAACCACCTCTTTTGTTAGAGATATTAAATTTATTTAACACCATGAATTTTGTAGATAATTATTTTAAATATTTAATTTACATATTGATTATAGATATGGAATAAGTGATTGTCTAGGGAATAGATGCAATAAAGATCAGAGCAGCAGTTTAGTAACATTAAAAGGCTTTTATGCATTAGTCTATTCTTCAAATTGGTTGAGCACCTACTATGTTAACAATTTTATAATCTTGACTCTCAGAGTTTATTACCTATTGCTTTTTTTACTTTCCAATCTGTATTTTAGGTAACCAGTTACAAATATTTGATTCCCACTTTTTAATCTAAATGTATTCTTTATTAAAAAAAGAAAAGATAGGGGTGCCTGGGTGGCTCTGTTGGTTAAGCGACTGCTTTCGGCTCAGGTCATGATCCTTGAGACCCAGGATCAAGCCCCACATCGGGCTCCCTGCTCGGTGGGAAGCCTGCTTCTCCCTCTCTAAGTCCCTCTGCTTGTGTTCCCTCTCTAGCTGTGTTTCTCTCTGTCAAATAAATAAATAAAATCTTAAAAAAAAAAAGGTAACAAAAACAAACAAAATCAAAAAAGGGAATCCTTAAAAGATTGCTAAACTCTACCACAAGGTAGTACATCGAACTGAATCATAATTTCCTTTTTCATCTGTAAAAGCCCTTTGTTTCTTGACTGTTATATCAAGACCAGAAATATAATATTATACCTGTATTCTTTCCCAAATTACTTCTCTGTCAAGCTTCTACTTTTTCTTTTCATTTTCATATTGTGTCCTGTCTTCAAACCCTGTCTATTTCCACAAATGTTTATGAAGAGTCTGTAGGAGAGGAAAACATTTTACTCTACCCTTCTAGGTTCTTTTGGCTGGTTTATTAATTAATTTGACCCAAATCAGATTAACAAGAGGAAAACAAATTTAATTATCTATATATGGACATTCTACAAAGACTCGAGAGACTCTAAAACAGTCAGACAGTTGAGGCTTATATGCCACTCTACACTAAGGAGAAGGAGTTATTTAGGAGTCTGGGGTTTCCAAGGAAGGGACGGTAATTCACAGGTAGATGGGAAGAACAAATATTTGGTTAACAAATATTTGTCATGCCATGTAGACACAATGGGACACAAAGTGGAATTTGAGTAAGTATGTGGCTCTCAACTTCTTGCAGCTTAACATACCCAGCCCATACTCTTTGTAGTTATCTGTGGTGATAGCTGCCTTCCTGGACCAGGCCTTCTACTTAAGTTCTTGGAGACAGTTAAGAGGCAGGTAAAAACTCTTTGAGACTCTTGGTACTTGATTGTTTTCAGCTCAAAATAATTGACATGCCAAACTGGCACATTTTGGGGATGCTCATTCTGAGCTTTTCAAGCCTACAATGTACCAAAGCCATGTCAAGCTCTGGGAAACAAAGATATAGATGATTAGATGGATAGAAAGATAGAGAGATAGAGAGATAGATAGGAAACAAAGATATAGATAATTAGAATGATCGGTCTACATATATAGATAGAGACAGATAGAGAGATAGATACAAATCTATCTATCTGTCTATCTCTAGCAATCCTTGCCTAGTAGGGGAACACAAGCTGTTAAGTAATTTTGTGACTTAACTAAGGTGAATTCACTCGTTGGTGAGTTACAGGTAGAGACTGTATCAGGTGGAGTTGTCATGCAAAAGAAACTTTGCAGCAAATAAGGAGATCATGGGAAATAATTTCCAAAGCCATGACTCTCTGAGAAGAAGTGAGTGGGCTCCTTATGTTTCGGATTAGAATAAATATTCAGAAACAGGAGTTTTTTCATGGTTTGTAGAGGGTAGGCATAAGGTTGCCTGTGTGTACTCAGGAAACATCTTTACATGTGTATATGTTATGTTAATGAGGTTTGTGTTCCTACTTGGTGGAGATTTTTTAACATTATAATGACATTGAGATAACTATGGGATAGTCTTTGGTCCATGTGTGAGGTATGGGTTGGTGGTCAAGCTCAAAGTGGTCTAGACCAGTGGGAGCTCTTCCTATTGTTTGCCTCTAAAAGATAAGGTTAACCCTCCTATGGAGATGGAATAGAATTAGTGGGGTTCTTGCTGGTGTCATTTTCAATACATGTTTAAGGACTTTGGTTTCTTGCACCGGTGCCATTTAAATTATAAGCTGTGTCCAGTCATTTAGAAATGGGCATAGATAATGGGTGCATATTTCATATTTGTATATGTTACCAAGTTGTCTGGGTTTCTCTTAATCAAAATTTATTTAAATGTGCTTGCAACAAAGGTGAAACAGCTGTTGTTCCTGTGTTTCCATTCTCCTATAGTTTGAAATTCCATACCCAAAGAAAGCATGTCTTACTTGAACATCAGCATTTCTTTACGTGAAACATATAACCCAGATCAAAAAGAATAATACAAATAAGTATAACTAAGTTTTCAGTGCAATAGGAAAAAATAGAACAATTTTTAGGGAAAGGAGAAAAGGAGAGATTTTTTTAGATAGATAAAATAACACAACTATTAATTATGCTCCCATAAACATACAGGACTTCCCAGAATGCTAAATAAAGAAAACTAAACAGTGTAAATTATTTAGCATTAAAATAGATTTATTCTCTCCAATTGATTACACAACTGGTTGGTACTATGATTTTGAACCATTATTAAACTTTTTTTCTCCCCATATGGACTTACTGGTTATTGGCTGACCTCACAATATAATAAAAAGAATGATTATTTAGGTATAAAGAACAATGTGCGCATAAAAGGAAATCAGAATAATTCTAATTTACTGGACATTTTTCTTTCAAGTGCTTAGCCTATTGTTCTAAATATCTCACCAAAGGAAGTATTTGGTTCATCAGTGACTAGGCAACAGGATGTTTTGTAGACATGGTGAAAATTTTTCTAAACTTCTCAATTAACTTTTACAATTGACATCTTTGGATTTTCAGATTTTCAAGCTCAAAGTAGAGTTAACAGCCCATTTTTAAATTAGCTTATGCAAATGAAGAGTATTTGAGCTGAAGCAATCAGAATTTGCATATCAATGCTATGCGGAATTTTCTTTAAATTAGTGCTAAGGCAATGCCTCTACTTGATGGAGGGCTGAAGAGAATGTTTTTGAGTGAAAGCTGTTCAAAGGAAAGAAAAAGTCCATTTTGTCAATCTTTGTTTTAGGAATTCATTGCAATCGTCATTAATTCATAAGATTATTAAGATATACTTTTAGTCTTCCCTAGTTTGGAACGATAGGTCTTTAATAAGAATCTCAAAGTCATATTAGCTATAGATTTTAATTGTAAATTAGACTTCCTTTTTTTACATTTTAAACGTTTGATCCTATTTGCTTCCAATCAGCAGAAAAAATTTCCCTTCTTCCTTTCTAGGTTCTTTGGCTAGTGAAATTAAATTAAAATAAAACAGATTAATAGAAGAAAAATAAATTTGTATATACAAGAACCCTGTAAAAATATGAGACCCAAAGCACAGTCAAATAATTGAAACTTATATAATATCCTGAGCTAAAAGAAGGGGTAGGAGCCCAGGGATACAAAAGTGAAGAAGGCCATTCACAGGAAGACTAGAGGAGATGTTTGGAAAACAAAGGTTGACATGGTATCTCTGATAATAGCTCTCTTCCTGGTTCAGTTCCCCTTTTCAATATAAATTTAGACAGTTGAGGGGGTGGTAAAGAGCTTTTTCTGTATCTGTAGTTCCTTAAAAATAATGAGTCTGAAATAATTCGTATGCCAACGAACGTATATTGGGACGAAAAAATTCACTTCCCTTTGGCCCCACCTTTGAAACTTCAAATAAGAAGTTTCATAATCCAGAAGCTAAATTAGGTAGATTTCTCCACATCCCATTGAACTAATTTTGGTCTTAAGAATAGGTCAGTACAATGAAACATTTTGTGTTCTCATTTTGGGACATGGCCTTGCAGGTGGGCTACCAAAATTAGGCTTATATTGTCAAGCAATTACTAGAAGACATTTCAATAGAAACAAAAGAAAAACAAAGGTTTAATCGTTGGGAGCAACTTATAAACCTAGTGTCTGATTCCTGAGAGTTGCCAGCCAGTCAAGAACATTTACAGATGTCAGGCTTAAAGTATCTTAAGATGGAATGAGAGCAGGCAGTGTTAATATGGTAGATTTTTCTGGTTTGCAGTTTGAATTCTCCTGGTGATCTTTGTGAGTATCCACACAGCACAAGGCCCAAAGATTGTCCACATTTGAGCTATTGTTATTTTAATGAAATGTATATCAAATCGCCTCCCTTCAGTTTGCAGGACTTTAATTGAAAGAGCAGCTTTACTTCTCAATGATTTCAAGTCAAAGAGAGAAAATTGGAAACAGGAGTTTGGAATTTATAGTCAGATGAAGAAACTAGATGAATTCAGTATACAGTCCAGCTTACAGGTAAATGATAAAACCTCTAGGTAAATGATAAAACAACTAGAATCTGATATCCTCAAGTGTGTACTGTAATTTTTACTGAAACATAATTTTAGTCTCTAAAATCACCCTCATTTCTACCAAAGATAGCCAAATTAAGACTGATTTGTTTGGTAATAAGTTTAGTTTCAGTAAAACTGGCTCGATCATTTAAGTGGAGCATCAAGAATAGTGACTGATCCTACAGGCTCTTTTTTTTTTTTTTTTTTTTTTTTAAGATTTTAGTTATTTATTTGACAGAGAGAAACACAGCCAGAGAGGAGAGAGGGAACGCAAGCAGAGCGAGTGAGAGAGGGAGAAGCAGGCTTCCTGTGGAGCAGGGAGCCCATGCAGGGCTTGATCCTGGCTCTCCAGGATCATGACCTGAGCAGAAGGCAGTCACTTAACCAACTGAGCCACCCAGGCACCCCCATACAGTCTCTTTTAATGATGCTATTCAGGAACTTTTAATCAGAAATCTCAGATTCAACTTTTAAAGCCTCTTGAGACCAGAAATATGAGTTGAGGAGTTACCGTCAGATCTTCAGTGCAGTAGCTATAGATTTGGATGAATTCCTCTCTTCTCAGGATCTCTAAAACATTCTCAGATTGCTGTACCTACCAAGAAGTAGTCTTCATTACTCATTTGGTTAGGGTGTTGGAAGTTCTGTAAGAAAGTTACCTGGATGTTTTTTCCAAAGGGCTTTTTATTTGGTTCATAAAGTCAATTTAGTTTCTTTAAGCTATCTGGTATATCTGATTCTATGTATATTTTCAAATACGACATTCCAGGTCAAAGCCTTGACAATATAACCAGTTTCCATTTGTGTCCTGGTAACAAGGAGAATGGATTCTTATTGAGCATATGGAAATAAATATATTGTCACAACAATAAGAGTATTCACTACATGTTTTCAAATTCTGGTGGGATCAGGTACGGAGAAAAATTGTTTCATTCTTGGGGCACCTGGGTGGCTCAGTCATTGGGTGTCTGCCTTCGGCTCTGGTCATAAACCCAGGGTCCTGGGATCAAGCCCCTCATTGGGCTTCCTCCCTGTGGGAGGCCTGCTTCTCCCTCTCTCACTCCCCTCGCTTATGTTCCCTCTCTAGCTGTGTTTCTCTCTGTCAAATAAATAAATTAAATCTTAAAAAAAAAAAAAAAGTGTATCTCCAGACTTAAAAAAAATTGTTTCATTTTTTTTAAAAAGATTTATTTATTTTGGGTGCCTGGGTGGCTCAGTTGGTTAAGCCACTGCCTTCAGCTCAGGTCATGATCCTGGAGTCCCAGGACTGAGTCCCACATCGGGCTCCCAGGTCCGCACGGAGTCTTCTTTTCTCTCTGACCTTCTTCCCTCTCATGCTCTCTCTCTCTCTTTCAAATAAATAAAACATTTTTTTTAAAAAGATTTATTTATTTTAGAGTGAGAGAGAGGGAAAAAGAGCATGAGTGGGAGCTCAGAGCCTGACTTGGGGCTTGATCCAAGGACCTATAAGAAAAGGATCTGGGCTGAAATCAAGAGTTGGATGATCAACTGACTGAGTGACCACACACCCCAAATTGTTTCATTCTTCTTCAGAAATGTATTTTCTCTAAAGCTATAGGTATCTTAAGAGAAAAAGTTTCCCTAAATCTGGGAAAAGAACATGAAAGAATCAGCAATGTTTCAAACAAAAGTCCTAAAAAATTATAATCATCATTAGTTTATTCAGTCCCATGTAATTAATTCTTGCTGATCTTGATCTGTCGTTAGCAGGTCCATGAATCCAGTTTTACATTAGGAGTTTTTTAAATTCCCACCCAGTTCAATAATATGATCTTACATTATCAGAAAACGGTACTCAAATTTCTTTCTATGAATTTCACTAAAGATAAAGCAGTATTGCAAAAGCATCAGAGTACGAGAACAACTGTAAATGACAAAAGACTTAAGAGTCGTCATGATTAAAGATCTGCTGAGTGATCATTTTAATACATTTGACAATGAACTTTGCTTATTTCTGTGACATACAACATTTTGAAGTAATAACTTGAATTATCACCAATAACATTATACCAAGATGCATCAGATTCCCAGGACTTACATACATATTTTAAAACCTTTATATTAGGGGTGCCTGGGTGGCTCAGTCGTTGAGCATCTGCCTTTGGCTCATGTCATGATCCCAGATTCCTGGGATTGAGCCCTGCATTGGACTCCCTGCTGAGCGGGAGGCCTGCTTCCCCCTCTCATACTCCCCCTGCTTGTCTTCCCTCTCTAGCTGTGTTTCTCTCTGTCAAATAATTAAAATATTAAGAAAATAGAAAAATAAAATAATAAGTAAATAAAACCCCCTTATATTAGTAACAAATATTCACACAAATATAACCTAAAAAGACTCAGCATCACTTATTTGACAATGCCTCCTCCATAATATAACATGTCAAATAAGCCTAATTAGAGTGACATCTCTCTTTTTTTTTTTTTTTTAGAAATTTTATTTATTTATTTGACAGAGTGAAACACAGCCAGAGAGGGAACACAAGCAGAGGGACTGAGAGAAGGAGAAGCAGACTTCCCGCTGAGCAGGGAGCCTGATGTGGGGCTCGATCCTGGGTCTCTAGGATCATGACCTGAGCTGAAAGCAGTCGCTTAACCAACTGAGCCACCCAGGCGCCCCCGACATCCCTTTTTATAAATAGAGAGAACAAATCTTTTGAGATGTTTCAGGGATGCTCTAGAAAAATCCTAAAGTTAGTTCCACGTCCAAAAGACTTTAGTTAGAATTTAATTTGGGGTAAAAGGATCAAAATATCAAAAGATTGGGACTCTTGATTAAATAAACATCACAAATCATTATGAAACAATGATTAATTATCTACTTAACCAAAGTGATTATAAAAGATCTCAATGGCAAATACAAAATGTTACATGGTTGTAAGCAATACTTAGCTCTTTTAATACTGAGGAGACTCAGTTTTCTTAAATAATCAGAGACCTCATTAATACAATAGGAAATTATTTTTGTAAGAAACAAAATCATTGCTTTCTAGAAAAATTACTTAAGAAGTAAAGGAAAACCTCTCACAATATCTTAATATCAAGAGCAGACCAACAGTACAGGAAATCTTTGTCCTTTTAGCAGATGAAAGAAAATTTAGTTTTACATAAATATACTACTTATTTTAAAGCTTAATTTTATATTACCCTTATCATAACTCATTCATTTACAGCCAACTTGACTATATAAGGTATGATTCTCTCTTTCTCTCTTCCCAACTTTCTATCTAATTTTGTCCTTTATTCTTCCCTTTTCCATTTTGAAATAACCAGTTTCACTTTAGGACAAATTTAGTTCCTTTTCCTTTAACAAAAATACATTTCCTTATCCCATATCTTTTTTTTTTTTTTTTTTTTTTACCCAAAGGCATCCTAGTTTCTTTGCATACAGAATTGTTTCCCTTATTTCCAGTAGTTTTATTTATTTTATTTTTTATTTTATTTTTAAAGATTTTTATTTATTTGACAGAGAGAAACACAGCTAGAGAGGAACACAAGCAGGGGGAGTGGGAGAGGGAGAAGCAGGCTGCCTCTCCAGTAGTTTTAATTAAGTATGTTAATTAGAATATTAACCCTTAGAAACCTTAATTTCTTTTTTTTTTAAGATTTTATTTATTTATTTGACAGAGAGAGAGATCACAAGTAGGCAGAGAGGCAGACAGAGATAGAGGAGGAAGCAGACTCCCTGCTGAGCAGAGAGCCTGACATGGGCCTCCATCCCAGGACCTTGAGATCATGATCTGAGCCAAAAGCAGAGGCTTTAACCCACTGAGCCATCCAGGTGCCCAGAAATCTTAATTTCTAGCAAAACTAAGAAGTAAGCAATTACAGATTGTTAAACCAACATTCTTTTGATTGGCAAATTCATTAATATATTTCACAATTTCTAGAACTCTATATTTTGTCATACTATAATCTTTTAATGTGGAATAAGGTATTTTTACCAATAGACCCAAATGTTTTTCATTTCTCTGTGAAAAGAAAGCCAGAAATAGATATATTTATGTTCAGTAATTGATGTTTCACTCTTTAACATATTTACAAATAATCTACATATTTGATGTATTTCTCTCATTTTTTCTTTTTAAAGGTTTTATTTATTTATTTGACAGAGAGAGAGATCACAAATAGGCAGAGAGGCAGGCAAAGAAAAAGAGAGAGGAAGCAGGCTCCCTGCTGAGCAGAGAGCCTGAAATGGGGCTCCCTTCCAGGACCCTGGGATCATGACCTTAGCTGAAGGCAGAGGCTTAATCCTCTGAGCCACTCAGGTGCACCTCTCTCATTTCACTTAGCTAAACTCTAGCATTTTAAGTTACCAGAAACTAGTTTGGAATCTCTTGTTAAGTATGCATCTCATAAAATATAATTGCACTAAAAAGTTCACAAAACTCTTATCCTACTTATGTCTACCTAGATCACTTACTTCCAAGAACTGTTTAGATGACTCAGAAAACCATCATGAGACATTAAACAAAGTCAGCTATCATCCTAAGCTATTTTTTTTGCTGACAAATTTTGTAGGAGATAGAACATGAGCTTACTTGACTAGTAAACCCAAGCAGAATAGAAGTTGTATGTGTGTATTATGTTCATTGTTGATAATTCTTGAGGCATGTTTATTTTAATTCAGCCAATGAACTTAAACTAGCTTTAATACCAAATATTTTTCCTGACCACATGAACCTAAAAAAAAACATTTGGCTTAATTTCTGTTATATTTCTGAGAATTCTAGAAATAATGAACTTGTAAGTGCTTTATTTTAAGCCAATTAAATAGGCTCTTTAGAAATTAATTTTGGCCATACCATCCAGAGGTAGAGAAATGTCACACATCTGTAACATATATAGACACACATAAACTTACAAAAAGAAAAAAAGATACAAACAAATCTTCCAGTTTCTGTTGTAAAATTTTATTCCTGAGTCAGTTATGATAATGCAGAACTCACTACTTTATAAAAGAGCAGTTTGATGCAAACTGTGTTTCTGGCAGATTGAATAAATTAAGGTTACCTATTTAGATAGCTAAAATTTTTGGTAATGTTTCTGGAGATGACCATAAGTTTTTTTATTAACCCAGTTTTCTGTCTGATGCTAATTCCTTTCTGAATTTGGTAGGATCTTCTGAATGTGAAGGGTAATAGGCTTTATAATTAAAAAAAAAAAAAATTTGCTGTTGTCCCGGGGACATGAAGTTTTCGGGTGGTGCATCTAGGGTATATCTGCAAAAGACGTTACATAGGAAGGAAAGCTGAAGCTGGTAGAGCTTGATCATGGAGTCCTGGAAAGCAGGAGTTGTAAGAAATAACAATGTGAACTTTAGTGCCTATCCTAGGTATGTCTGTTAAATTCACTTCCTGGTAGTCAGCATTTATGAGATTAGGCTGTTTTTCCTAGGCTTGGGTATCAGGCTGGAGTGCTCTTTGTAAATCTTATAGGAAAAAGGAAGCTAAAACAGGCAGAACAGGCTGGATTTTGGGAAAAGAGATTTTACATTGAATGTCAGTATTAATTTTTGTTTCAAGTCTAATTTCTATTCTTTCATCTTGTTAAGGGAGTCCCAAAGTCTTGCCTTGATAATTCCTGTGTTTTCTTTTTAATTTGGTCTTTACCTAGGTATCAGTAGAAATTATTTTCTGTTAAATGTAGTCAATTCAAAGAATCCATTATCTGGACATTGATGAGAAGGGTCTTAAGTTAATCTCAGTAGTGACTCAAACCAATAAACCTTTTTATGGCTTAACCATGCATGTAAGAAGTATCCTTAAAGTGCAAAGATGCAGTTGACAACAAGATCCAGAAAGTTCACTATCTGGATTAGCTTAAGAAAGCAAAGACCTTCATTGTCCTTGGCTATAAGAATTGTATAATGAAAATGATGTCTCTGGTCTCCCATGAGAATGTGAGATAGCTCTAATCACAGATCTGCTGATCTGTAAGACCTGGCAGGTGCTAGTGTATTCCAGCACTAAAAAGACAACAAAGGCTAAAATGATAAAAGGCCCCTAAGTATTGGGATCCCTGCTGACAAATTCCCCTAAGACCTGGCACAATTGGATAAAGAGAGAGGATGCTACTTGTGACTTCATATTTCAGGAACTCAGTCTACTTAAGGGGCCCCCAAGATGCATGCCAACTACATACACCTCTGACTAGTGGGGACCAGAGAGAATATTCTCACTGGGCACCAAGCCAAGCTCTCTCTTTATGGAACAAGATAAAAAGGAAAACCTCATCTGTTCTTATTTATTTATTTATTTATTTATTTATTTATTTATTTATTTATTTAGATATGCACATTAAGAGCTTTAGGTAAGATTTTGGTCTTTTGGAGCCAAACTAACAGCTGAGAGAAATGTGCTTCTGGGTGGGGGATTCTGTGGTGTTTTACAGACTACTCACTTCATGGACCATTTTCTTGAGGCTGGTGGATGTCCTAGTGTCAGTCTAACTCATTTCATGACCAACTTATCTTAACCTGAAAGTCTTTGAATTACGTGCCTAGTGCCCTATAGCTTCTAATGGCTCAACCTGTGCCTACCAGTTCTGTGCCTCTGGCTTCCAAGATGTCCCTCAGCAACAGCATTTATCTCATTTGCCTATTAACCCATATTAACCCATAGCAATGTTTATCTACGCAGGTGCCCGTCTGGTGAGCGCAGCTCCCCCAACAAGCATATAGGATCGCCCAGGCCTGAGGTCTACCCTGTGAATTCCCTTCTTATGATAAACAAATCAACAAACATACAAAGCAAAACACTGACCATGTCAGGGATGAAAAGGAGCAATAAAAACAAGAGTTTGTCAAAACAAATCTTAATCAGAGTTCCTGAACCCAAGAAACTACTTCCCAGGGCCCAGTCACTAAGCCTTTGCTTTAGGTTTAGGTCATGATCCCAAGGGATAAAGCCCTGGTCAGACTCCCTGCTCAGTGGGAGGCCTACTTCTCCTTCTCCCACTGCCCCTGCTTGTGCTCCTTCTCGTGCTGTCTGTCACATAAATAAAATCTTAAAAAAAAAAAAAAAGAAAAAGAAAAAGAAAGAAAAAAAGAAACTACTTCCCAAATATTTTTTTTCTCCTAACTTCAGTTAGAACAGAAAAAAGGTTGGAGGGTGGCTGTGTAGGACCCTCTCACTTCCCCTGGACCCTGCAGGCAGAGATCCTGGAGATTGCTGTGGTAAGAATTCTTACCATCTGCCAGTTTTGTGTCCTAAGTCCTAGGCTGTCTCAGCTGCCGCAACCTTGGAGTCCTTTGATGGTCACCTACCATAGGGGCTGAAAAGTGTTTCTTTCTTCACTTTCAGGGTCATTGGCTGGTCTAATTAATTTGATATAAGACAGGTGAACAGGGGAAAAACAAATTTTACACATACAGGAGCCCCATGCAAATATGAGACCCAAAGTGTAGCTAGCTAGGCAATTGAAGTTTAAATAATATGTTTAGCTAAGGAAAGGGTCTAGGGACACCAAGGTGCAGAAGGTCATTAACAGGAAAGGGAAGCAAGATGTTTGAAAACAAAGGTTACCCTGTTATGCCTTTAGAGTCTTAGGTTAGAAGGTATTTCTGGTAATAGCTCTCTGGTACAGGCCCCCTTTCCAATGTAAATTTAGGCAATTGAGGGGGAGGTTAAGAGCTTTTTCTGAATCTGTAGTTTCTTAAAAATAATGAGCCTAAAATAATCTTTATGCCATAGACACGTATATTGGGGTGACAAATTCTGTTCTACTTCAACTTATAAAAATTTCTCTCCTAAATTTAACTGTTTAGTTTTTCTCATTTATAATGACATTTTCTACAACCTATTTCCTAACCAGCATTTGTGTGTGCATGTGTGTTTGCGTGCGTGCGTGCATGTGTGTGTGTGTGTGTGTGTGTGTGTGTGTGGTGTGTGTGAGAGAGAGAGAGAGAGAGAGAGAGAGAGAGAGAGAGGAGCAGGGGGAG